>JAATLQ010038381.1:14686-98302 GCA_013421005.1 Heliconius erato x Heliconius himera | reverse complement strand
GCTGTAAAGTCTCTTTACAGAGATCACTCAGCCTGCGTGCGAGTAGGAGCTGGCATGTCGCCCTGGTTTGACATCCGATCGGGTGTTAAACAAGGTTGCGCCATGTCAGCTTGGTTGTTCAATTTGTATTTGGATAGCTGTCTCCAAGGAGTGAAACAAAGTGATATGGGAGTGAAAGTAGGTGACCTGAATGTGAATTGCCTGCTGTACGCAGATGATGCAGTGCTTATTGCATCATCTGAATGCGAGTTGCAGGCATTGGTCACCACTCTGAAAGAAGGGTGTGAATATAATGGTCTAAGCCTCAATGTGAATAAGACAAAGGTTCTGATTTTTGAAAGAAATGAAGAAAGGACGGAATGTAAGATCAGTGTAAATAGTAAGATATTAGAACAAGTGAATGAAGTGGTATACTTGGGAAGTATGTTCAGTAGAGATGGAAGATACGAGATGGATGTGGAAAGGCGTATTGCTGCCGGTAACAAGGTTAACGGAGCCTTAGCTGCATTGATGAGACGGCGAAACGTCAGCACAGCTGCGTGTTTGGCCGTACACAATGCAGTTTTGGTACCGACTCTGTTATACGGCAGCAAAACGTGGATATTACAGAAGAAGAATGAAAGAAAGATGAATGCTGTGGAGATGCGATCTCTTCGTAGGATATGCGGAGTCAGCTTAGCTGATCAAATCCGCAATGAAGAGGTACACAGAATGGCAGGTACTAGCGAGGATGTCACGGTGAGAATGAAGAAGAACGTGCTCAGCTGGTTTGGGCACGTCGAACGAATGAATGGTGAAAGAATGGCAAAAAAGATTTATGATGGAAAAGTGAGCGGTAAGAGAGGTAGGGGGAGACCTCGGTTGACCTTCGAAAACACAGTATCAAAGATACTGGAGGAAGGTCATGTAAAAAGCATGAGGACCCCCCGAAGGGCATGTATGAAGAGGTTGATGACAGTGGACGAGGCGAAAGAGGTATGTAGAGACCGTAGCGTTCGGCGCTCCGTTCTCTCTGACTACCCCGCAAGGGATAAAGCGTGAAGCTAAGTTAAGTTAAGTTAAGAATATTTGATAAGACATCATACCTGTAGACAATTGAAAAACTGTTTGTTTAACAGAAGCAGCCAGGTCATTCACAATTTTTGTTTGGCCTTGTGATAGTGGTATATTTGGAGTTTCTGAAAATAATAATAATCAATTAACAAAATTTAATTTAATAGGCCAGTCGTGGCACAAGGGCACAAAGTGTAGCTGTAAAATCAACTGATTGTGGGTTCAATCCCCACTCAAGGTAGTGAAAAATTAATTAACATTTATATTTTCATTTATTTGCTCTGGTGTTAAGGCAAGCACCGTGTTGAATTCTGCCTCAGCACGCAATGCCTCCAGAATTCAGCAGATAGTGGGGAATTAAGTGTCTTAACACTAGGGTCCCTCTGCCTACCCTGCTGTGTGCGGGATACACCATGAAGCTGATTTAATTCTTAATTTAATTTAATATTTCCTCATTGTGTTTTATATAGTTTATGTATTTATAAAATATGAGTTACATTAAGTATGTTCTAAAAAATAGAATAAAAAGGGCTTATCAAAGCGACACACAATTCATAGTCAAGCAAATCTATAAGCTATAATGAAAATAGCTAATGCAATGATTTTGCATTTTTATTGTACATTCTTTAAACTAGTAGTATTGAATTAATTTTACTACCTTTAGAGATTTCATTTCTTAATTCTTCTACTTGAGTTATTAAATCTTCCAATATTTTGTTAGCATGGTCATTAAGAGTGGTGAATTTAGAAGTGGCTTTGTCCAAGTCTTGTTCTACTCCCATACAAGAATCCATTGCTATATAATTATAAAATTTTTGAATATAGTAGGTAAGGTACTATTTACATAAACAAAACATTTAATAAATAATTTATGGAGACTGAATACTAAGAAGCTAGTG
Organism: Heliconius erato x Heliconius himera; assembly: GCA_013421005.1. Classification (NCBI taxonomy): domain Eukaryota; kingdom Metazoa; phylum Arthropoda; class Insecta; order Lepidoptera; family Nymphalidae; genus Heliconius; species Heliconius erato x Heliconius himera. Next base: position 96,350 of record JAATLQ010038381.1, on the reverse strand, counting down.
CTTACGTTCAAGCAATTTTTTCCTTGACAAATCACAAGTCAAATTCACAAAACAATGGTAATTTCTTGCGTTTTCGCAGTGCTGTTGACAGGACACGACAGAGACAGCGTATGTATATTGTTATCTAATCTATTTATTTATATATTTTTTAAATTTACATGTTTTATTCATTACGCTGCCATTTTTAACAAATGTTGATTAATTAAAAAATATAATATTAAACTCTTACTTTATATTATAAGAAATGATAAAAACTATCATTCAATCATTCACTCTATGCTTAGTAACAAAAACGATATTTTAGTTTTTCTTATATTTTTTAATAAGTAAATATAATATGACCTTTAAAAGTGCAATATATATATTATTTTATTTGGCATTCTCATATAAAAATTGTTTGGTACGGTACTTTATGTTTGGAAATTTAAATTATATAAAGTAATTATTTTTAATAGATTTAATTTTTATCTGTATAGACTTTGATGTCGTTCATTCATCATTGCACAATTCGTAGTGTTCGCCGGATAGGTTAGAAAATTTATCCTTTTTCAATTCTTTGATATTTTCAAAGCGTTTTTGTCGAAAGATGGCCCAAAGTAAATTAAATGATATGGCGGGCAAGTTTGCTAAAGGGGGCCCGCCTGGACTTGGTATTGGATTAAAAGTAGCTGCTGTACTAGGCGCAGGGGTCTACGGTATTTCACAGTCCTTATTTACTGTCGAGGGTGGTCATCGTGCAATTATGTTTAACAGAATAGGAGGAGTGCAACAGCATGTTATGTCTGAAGGTCTTCATTTTCGCGTTCCATGGTTCCAGTATCCTATCATTTATGATATCAGGTCACGACCTCGTAAAATATCTTCTCCAACCGGTTCAAAAGATTTACAAATGGTAAACATTTCGTTGAGAGTGTTATCTCGTCCTGATTCTAGCAATTTATCTACTATGTACAGACAATTGGGTACTGATTATGATGAAAAAGTCCTTCCGTCAATTTGTAATGAAGTGTTGAAATCAGTTGTAGCCAAGTTTAATGCATCCCAACTGATCACTCAACGTCAGCAAGTATCATTATTAATAAGAAGAGAATTGGTTGAGAGGGCAGCAGATTTTAACATAATCTTAGATGATGTATCTCTAACAGAATTGAGTTTTGGTAAAGAATATACAGCTGCAGTTGAAGCTAAACAAGTAGCCCAACAAGAAGCTCAGCGTGCTGCTTTCGTTGTTGAAAGAGCTAAGCAAGAGCGCCAGCAGAAAATTGTACAAGCTGAAGGAGAAGCTGAAGCAGCAGAGATGTTAGGTAAATCTATGGGAATGAATCCTGGGTACTTAAAGTTGCGCAAAATCCGTGCAGCTCAAAGTATTTCTAGGATGATTGCTCAGTCACAAAACAGAGTCTTCTTGCCTGGTAATAGTTTGATGATTAACCTGCAAGACCCATCCTTTGATGACTTATCAGAGAAACTCACAAAGAAGAAGTAACATACGGTAGAGGAAGAGTATGAAAGAAGCCTGGAGCTGGTGACTACTCTTTCTGAAAATAATGAAACTGCAGTTATTTTTAGTGGCGCTGCTTCAGTTGCTATATAAGTAATTATTTCTTTAGGCATATTGTGGTGTTTCATATACACTTAACATTAGAAATTCTATATTATGCATTTTATGTTAAATAGTTTGTAGGTTTAGTATGTATGGAGATCAGTTGGAATAAAGATTTTGAAACATTATAAGATCTTTGATTTTAATCATTATTATACATTTTAAATGTAAAACTTGTAACTGAATTTTCTGCATACATTTAGTTTTATACAAACCTGAGATTTCAACATATTTATTTTTATTTCTTCGCACTAGCACCAACACAAAAACCTGGTGTTCAGTCCCCACAGTCAACACATGCCTCAATAAATTCAGAGGAAAATGGGAAACAGTACCTTAACACTAGAATACAGCACAAAGCTAGTAAACAAAATTTAAACACTGCAGTAGTCTTTGTTCACAGATGAGTCTACCTATGACCCAGGCTACTGCAAGGTGTTCAAACATTGGTTTTCCCATTATCATTTCTACATTGGCTTCAAAGTAATAAAATAAACAATAGACATATTTATTATATGTAATAGATATGTATTAGTTTAGATTAGTGTTAGGGTTATATATAGATTAGTGTATTTTAAGTATTGTAAGCGCTGTTTGTTTCCCAATATAAAATAAATTAATAAAATAATCTATTATGCAAATAAATAAATGTGATCAATTTATTTTTATACCAATTTAACTGTTTCAAACTTAGTATTAATAAAATATATCTTCTTTATAAATAATATATTCAATTCTGTATGTGCCAAGTTTGAGTCATTATAATATTAGATTAGAATTCAGGCAGGACTATTCATGGTTAAAGGATTTTGTTGCCTTGATTTTTCAGAAAAATACAAATAAGGTTTGAAATTATAATTTATTAACATATATTTATAAGTTTCCTAACACAAATAACATGGGTACATTTTCTATTATTTTACTTTTTCACAGCAGAAGGTTGTGGTAATCTAAATTTCGCCATTTCTATTTCTGCTTCAAAGTAACTCATATTGTCGTAACAAAAATATTCCGGGACCTTATACGGGCCACTTTTATTGGGATCTACACCTGGGCCTAATGGTTCAGAGGCCTGATGGATGACTGCAGTGCTAAGACCAGGAACATTGGCGTTAACTTTAGCCTGTTGTGGTGGTGCCGACGGTGAACTGGCACTTGGATTTTGGCCAGAGATTTCGCTAAGAAATCTCGGACAAATTTTGAGGATATTTCCCCTTAAAATCGTTCTTGGTAACATTACAATCATATTACACAATCTTGAATCGAAAATACAAAGACTAGAATATCTGTCAAAAATAAGATTAACACTTGAAATTACCAGTGTTGTGATTTTTAAACTTTAGCATTGCATTGACCTTCAATAAATAAAAAAATATTTTATAAACATATTTTTCGTAAAAAAATATTTTTATATTAAAATATAATATATATTTAAAATCGTAAAGACATATAAACAAAGAGATATTTAAAACTCATGCAGCTTTTATAAAAATAATTCAAAGAGTAGGTAAAATAACTATTTATATTTAAAAATATTTTAATTTCAATAAACGTGTATTATATGTGAAAGTAATTTTTTTATTGATTTCGTGATTTTAATAATTCAAGCGAATCGTTACATGGAGGCTTACTTTCCGTCTCTGTTTATACTGCAATCTCGCTTTCGCACAGTGCGTCTACATTCTCTATGGACCTTTTTCACGACTGTTTTGGATAGTTTACCTACCTTGCTTATTTCGCCGATTTTTCAGAATAAGAGTGAAATATGTGTATGATTTAACATTTGTTATGTACTATGAAGTACAATAATGTGTTCAGATTATAGTTAAGTTTTCTCATTTGGATATATCACCGTAAAACGCTAGATCAGCCATTTACATGAAAGGTAAGTATAAAAAATTGGTATCGCACGATTTTTTGTTTTGGTATATAGGGATAGTTTTACCTTTACGGCTCGAATGCCAAGATTTGTTAACTTTACTTTGAAATTTGTGCTTATAAAAGTTTATGTTATGAGAAAACCGTGCGAAATTATGCACAACTTATAGTATATTATATTATTCTTATATATTACATTGCCGCTATTTTGTAGTATATTTGTATATAGTTATACGTATAACCTGACCAAGTTGAATAGGGCTTGTGCAAGCTTACGTTCCTATTCACGCAGCATACGTTTACAATAAGTGATTGTTTCATCAGATTTCACGGTAACTTAGCTCTTATACCTCTATTTAGTGTCTTGAAGATTAACTGTGGGTCGAAAATCAATACATTAGTACTATAATATTGAAGTTTATCTTTCCCGGATTTTAATATTTACATGATGTAAATAAAGAACAGTCTGCATAGACTGGAAAAAAATGTGTCAATGCTAGCCATAGTTATAAAAAAAACATTTTTACTCTGTGGGTATATTTCTATTTTTGACTACTACTGGCGTGAATTTATTATTCTGGAAAAGAATTTTTAAAGTCTTATGAGACGCTTTTTTTTATAATACTCTAAACAAATTTCTTATGACTACAATACAGAAATACAATAGTAAACTTACAAATTATTTTATGTGAACTAACTGATAGTGAAAATGGCGGAAGCGGTGCCTGTCTGCGACGCCTTGTGTGAAGCGATAGAGTATTTGTCTAGACTTGGATCGAATTTACGAGTACGGTCCGAAAATTTTAAACAGAAAAAATTACGAAAAGATAGACTTCGAAATACTCATGCAGTGCAAAAAGCCGCTAATAAAGTACTACTGATTTGTGAACTGTCCAAGAAGTCCATATTAAATGTTGAAGACGGTGTAAAGCAAATACTTACTCAAATTGACGCTGCCCAGGGATCTAATAAGTTTAAGAAAAATGTACAAGAAAGCACTAGAGAAATTGTATATGAATATTTTGAGTATGATTCACAGAGGTTAAAAATACGCAATAAAATTAATTTAAAACATTTTACATCAGTTAAAGTACTTACTAAAGCTATGCCTCTTTCAATGCTAAATGATTATCCCTTATATTACGCTTGTAACTTACATCACTTAAGAGAGGAGCGAGATAAACAGAAAAGTGATGATCATCAGTTAACCGAAATCGAGAAGTTAAACAACAGTAATGATGAAGACCATAGTGAAGTTACCGATAAATCGAATAACATCGAAAAAAGTGATTCTACACCAACAAAACAAAAGGACCATGTAGAAAATACGGAAATAAAGAAGAAATCTCTAACAACAAAACATAAGAAATATAAACATATTAAGGTTGTGGATGATGATAGTGCAGATAGTAATTATAATGTAGATAATTTACAAACAAATGAAAATATTGTACATGATAATGATACTGGAAACACTGAAATAGTTAATGTGAGTAGCACAAATAAAGAAAATAATATGGATGAAGAAAATATACAACAAAGTTCCAATGTGGAAGATACTGTGTTGAGTGAGTCTGTCCATGTTTCTGGAGAACAAAATACTAGTGAATGTTCAAGTGCTAGAAGAGACACTAAAGGTGATAAAAAAAATGCAGAAGATACATCTCTAGATACAACGGAAAAATTGGATACTGATATGATAGACACAACTAAAATTAATAGAGAAGACCAAATGTCAAGCCATTCTGATAAAGATACAAATGATTCCAAAATTGAAATTAATAATATTAACATGGATGTAGAAAAATGTGTGAACACTAGTTTACTTAATGATTTACATACTGTTAGTAATGATGTGCCTAATAAAAATATAGCTAAAGAGTCAAACAGTGAAACTAAATCAAATTCAGATGATAATAGTCATTGTTCTACAGATTCAAAACCTTTAATAAAATGTGTTAATATAAATAAATTACTCAGAAAAGATAAAATCCCAAAAACAAAGGAATCTGTTATTGAAATACTTGATAGTGATACTGATGATGAAATTACTGTAAAAAATAAAAAACATAGACATCGTGAAAATAGTAAAAAATATAAATTAAGAAGAAAATCAAAATTATCACTAATAAAATGTACCAAAGACTCAATTACACATAGAGACTCTTATCCTCAAATAAGTGATGATGAAGATTTTTGGAAGAATAAACGAAAAGAGGTAAAAAAGTTTAAGCCAAAACAGTTTACAGTAAACATTGTTAGAATGCCTAAATTAACAGAGCATTTTTTATACAAATATAATTTGAACAAAATAATTCAGAATGGTTCTATAGTATGTGAAATACCTATTGAAAATGGAAACACAGGGCTTAAACAACACAAATCTAATACACAGCTTACTATAGAATCAAAGAGCTCAGAAAATAAATCAATAAAAGAAGTAAATGTGGTTAAACATAGATTACTTAATGATTCTGGATCTGATTGTGAAAAAGAAACAGTAAATTGTAATGACCTAAAGAAAGCCCTTTTAAATGAATCCGACATTCTCGATGAACAAGAAAAAGCTAAATCTGAAGAGTCTGGAGATGATAAAAATAGTGATAAGAGTATGCATAAAGATAATCAAAAGAGTGCAACACTAAGTGAACAAGAATCGCAAAATACTAATGATTCCTCAGATACAAATAGCAAATCAAAGAAAAGAAAAAGAAAAAGCATATCTCCATTAGTCTCTAAAAGAAAACGCATTATGAAAAGTGTGCATGCGAAAAAGATGTTATTAAACTGTTCGACAAGTTCAGACACAGAAGATGAAGTAGTTAAAGATGTGTTAAAAAATATAAAAGATTCCTTACTTAGAGGGGAATCAGATGAGGATATTGAAATGAAACAAAATTCTGGTTCTGATGGAGAAGTAACTAAGTCAAATCTCAACCAGATTAATTCAGAGAGTGATATATCCTCTAAAGACACTAATAGCCAAAAAAATACAGAAGTACATTCAGAAATGGTTAGAAACATTGAAAGAGCAAAATCTGAAGGATCTGAAGATGATGAAAACAGTGAAAAGAGTATTAATAAGGACAAGATACAGAGTAAAACATCAAGTGAACAAGAATCAGAGAATAATAATGATTCTTCTAAATCTCCTTCACTATCTAAGCAAAAACACATTAAGAGAAGCGTACATGCAAAAAAGAATTTATTGAACTATTCCTCAAGTTCAGACACAGAAGATGAAGGAGTCAGAAATGCATTAAAAAACATAAAAGATTGCTTACTTAAAGGAGAATCGGATGAGGATATTGAAAAAAAGTCTGGTTCTGATGGAGAAGTAACTAAGTCAAATACACGCTCAAGTCAAGGCAGAAGCAATTCAGAGTGTGATATATCAACTAAGGGCACTAATAGCCAGGGAAATGAAGTTGATACAAATAGCAGTTCTGAAAAGGTTAGGCATTAGTAAATATTTTTTAAGTTATTTCCGTTAAAAACATGTATGTTGTAATTTATATTTGATATATATTTGCAATGTTAAGATTTTCATTACATAAAAAAGAAATCTTAATAAATTCTTTTTAAAATACACTTATAAACATATTTATTGATAAGACATAAGGCTTTGTTGTTGGCTATTAGATATTACCATATATATATAAAAATTCTGCTAAGTGAATGAATATATTAAGAAGCTGAAAGAGTTAGTTGGGATAAAGATTCATTAGAAATTTAATTTTCAGGACTAGTCAATGCGCTCAAGCTGCGCTCAATTGCGCATAAAACTTATTTGGAAAATCTAGTATTCAAATTTAAAATATTCTTTACTCAAATAGACTTTTTCAAGCTCTTTTTAATAGTCAAATGAACATAAAACTACTATATTTATAAAGAAAAAGAAACTGGGCTCAAATTTTGAAATAAAATTTAGTATAAGTATATATTTTGAAATATTTTATAATATTCCTTATTTCTTGAAAATTTGTGTTTTAACTAAATGTCATATGTTGGTGTAGTGGATAATACTAAATTTGTATAATTTAGGGTGAATGTTGATTGTGATTTATAAATTACAAATATCATTAGACATTTTATCATTAAAATCCAAACGTTATAATAATATAGTGCCAGTATGTCTATGGGTGTATTTTATTATATATAATATATATAGTAAATTATTGTTATTCCATATAATAACAGATATTAAAATAAATACAAACATTTGTCTTTCATTTTTATGTTGCAAAACAGAATATAGTAGGAAACTATCAAAAAAATATTCAACAAACATTCAAACAGAAGTTACAATGATTACAGATGGGCCGCTCTAAATCTAAACCAGACGGTAGCAGCAGTCAAAGCTCAGATACACAAGATTCGTATGACAAAGACATAGATGGGTAAATATTTTAATGGGAAAGGGATAATAAAACTTCATATATCCATATAAAAAATATAAATATAATATTTAATAGAGAAAATGAATTATGAATTTGACTTGTTCATCTGTGATTATTACATATATTGTTTATATGCTTCTAGCATGGTGTATTATTTAGCTTAACAGTAAATGTCAGGGCTTTTACATATATGAAAGTAGACTTTAAAACTTTAATAATGTCTATTTGTGCTCTTGAAATTAATAGAATATTTGAACACATTTCAAAATAGTTGTGTTTGAATGCTGTGCAAATTGTAAAAAAATGTTTTCCGTAATTTACCTAGTTATTTTATTGTAAACAGATAGCAGTAGATATTTGAAACTAAAAGAAGATAAAAATAATATAGTTACAAAAAAAGAACAAAAATGCCTAGTGACAAATAGACATACAACGGAGTCTTAGTAATAGCGTCCCGTTTTAAGATTTATTATTAGATAAATGTTAAAATGCGACAGGGATTAAATAATTAAAGACAAACACAGAGGAAATATAAGGCGATGTGCTCTGCATCTTAAAGGCAAATCCGTCGGATCAGTTATTAATAATACCTAATATTAAAGACCGGATGGCATTTATCAACATTTCCCTGTGAATATGGGCAAAATGAAATTGATCTGAAATTATTTGAATGTAAAAGAAAGATACATAAGTGAATATGATTCCTACCAATATCTATAGAAAATCTGGGCACATTTAAAAAAATCTGATATCGGCTTGATTAGGAAGTTACTACAACTCCCCAGAATAAATCCGATGCTTAACCCACATAGCAATAAATATATATTTTTATATATTTTTTTGTTTTACATAAAAATATCTTTGACAAATCCCGTTTTTTTTATTTTAAAATTGATAATATTTGCAGTAGCACTGTAAAATTGTAACACCCTCGGAGTATCAGTCCGAGTATGTCTATTGGGGAGAAAACGCCCTTTTGGACGTAGTAAAATGTGATAGGCCATTTTACTGCTACCATATTTTCCTTTAACGAAATTTCACCACAGAAAAAGCGTGTACAGAAAGCATATGCAAAAATTTTAAGAGAGCAGTCGCTGTAATGTTTGATGACTTATTATATTTATTATTATTATTATTTGCGATATTGTTACGAATATGGCAAATATATAGTACATAATATCTTTTCTGATTTTTAAGATCATATATAGGTCATTATATTTTTCAAATGTATAGTACAGGATCCGATGATGCTAAATCGGGATTTATTCAAGCGTCATATAGACCTATTGAGTTGTTAAGCTTAGATGGTAGCAAAAAATGTCATAATATATATTCTTTGATCGGCCTATCTATCGGTCTAAATTCTATAGCCACTACACACGGCTATAGATTTTCAAAAATGTAAAAAAAATATTGCATGGACATACTCGAGCGTGCTAAGTATTTTTAAAAATGTAAGTATGCTAATCTGATTGTTTCCATGATGGAGGTGGTCGTACGTGAGAGTTAAGAATAAAAAAAAATGATTGAGCGCATCTGATTTTCTTGGGGCATGTTAAGTGAACCTGAAAAAAAGCATATATAATAATCTGACGATTCGGATGTGACGCAAACTCGCAGCCATTGTTAGAATGTGCAAAAACAATTTCGTCACTTTTGAAATACGTAAGTGCGTCAGATTAAGATAAACATATATGCTTCATATTTATGCCCTAGACGTGCTATCTCATAATCTGACGATTATCTGAAGGGAATTAATAATAACATAAGTCTAATATGAGAATTTTTTTTAAATAAAAAAGTGTATGTTTGAAGTAGAATACTTGTATTTTTAAGATAATGTTTTTTGAAAAAAACATATTTGAGTATTTTTTAAAATTATTATTTTTGTCGATGAGTGAAAGTTATAGATAGAGGAATAGAAACACGGAAAGAGGAATAAAGGCAATCTGTAGCTGCATAAAAAACTATCATCTAATTTTATTACTTCGGCTTGTGGAATTCGTCAGATTATATATTTTTCGTAATCCTTGAGTTATTCCCTTCGAAATAAAAAAATAGCCACGATCGAGAATGTCATCCCAAATCTGATCCCGTCTAGGATAAAGGATTAGATTTTATATGTTTTATATTTTGAAATGACCAAACAATAAAGAACCAGTGCAGAAGAAATGAATGGTAATAACATTTATGAATATATAATGGAAAATAAATCTAGCATTTTTTTTTAGCTTTACGCTGCAATCTGGGAGCGTAGTTTTAAGTCACTTCTGTTTCTCACTTTTCGCCTAATTCTAGAGGCGTTGCGTATTGAGTGGCGGAACTCACCTTTGCCGCGACACCAGAGCGAAGAAATGAAAACATGAAATATTTCATTTCCTCGAATAGGAAATGAACCTACAGCCTGTCACTCACATGTGCCTGTGTGTATCTCGAGTGGCCTGTATTATATAGCTAAATGATAATTCTATTATCAAAAATGACAATAATATTGATATATATTGTATAGGAAATTTTTAACTATCTCTTTTTAGTTTTGTTTTTAACTTCAGGCTTTATTCCTAGTGGGGTAACCAGAGCGAACGGAGCGGTTCGAATCTATGTATTAATATTATGTCTCTCTTTCATTATTCTCGGATTTAAAAGAACACGGTCCTTTGGAAGGCTTGCGTTGGGACATAGGTCCAACACGTAGAGGCCCCTTAGAGAATATACAAATGTTGTACTGTGACGCATCAACCGGGATCCATCTCTGGGTAACCACGGGTAATTGCTCAGAGATGGTCGCTGGTTAAGGCGTAAGAACTATACTATATAGGAAAATGTGGAAATCTCAACTAGGACTATATAGCGCTTGCACTCGGCCCTGCCGGCCAATAAAAGCAACCCAGATGCGGTTAATAGATTACAATTCCCATTCGGAGAATTCAGATTCTTGGGGTCGCCACTTTACTTTTCGAATAATTTAGAAAATAAAACGTTAACAACTTCCGAGATCTAACAGAGATCTATCTAAATAAGACCCACAGAATAAAAATATTTTAGCCTTGCCTACTTCTAACTTGGTAGAGGACGCAAAATCTTAATTTTCATTTACCTTTTTAAATAAATAAGTTGATTAATATCGCAGCGGCCCAATAATTTAGCGGCTTATTTAACTCCATCTATTTCTGTTAACATACATATTTAATATATTTGATTATTTTAGATATTAAATAAAATCTAAACATGTAATATGAAGTTAAATGGTTCCGGCAAAATTGTCTTGGGATTAAAAGCGAAGGAAGTAAAAGCTACAATTACATTTTTAGCTTTACACAACTCTCACATGTTATAGCAAAGCAGCAAAGGGTGAGAAAATCTAAGGTTTGATTAACGATATATTGAGTGGTGGAATCCAACGCCGCGTTCTACCATGCCACCGCCAAAAAATAATTCAAATCGCATCATTGTTTTGGGTGTAAATCAAACCCACAATGATCGAGCTACCATATATAACCATATCCTATCTCGACGTTAATAATAACCAATTTCCTGATTACCTTGTTCTAGGCTAACAAATTTGAAAACTCTAAGTAAAAAGCGTCTGCGGCGACGACGGCGGCGGCGTTCCACCTCAACGGACAACACTCAGAGTACCAGCTCGAACAGCGTAAGAAAAATGCCGAAGGCGCCCCGTATAAGTGAAGAAGGCTTTTTGAAAGCCGAAAGCAGTTCTGATGCAGCCTCGCTTGCTGATAGCGACGTTGGGGAAGGTAGATTTTTAATTATTTTAACGACAATAGGAATCAAATAAAATAACACGTTATCCGTGCTGTATGCACCTATAGATCAAGCGTAAATACTATCCTTTGTATAGTCATGTAAGTAAATAGACGAAACCATGATCATTAAACAAATTGAATTCTATTTTTACATGTAAATGTCTTTATTTATTTTAGCTTCACGCTGTGTCTCGCACATGACATGTGCGGTTGAGTATGCAGAGGGAAATTGGGAACCTAGTGTTAAGTCACTCCGTTCCCATTATTACACGTTCCCCACTTCTTATTTTAAAAAATGAAATCTTTATCTTAAAAATAAAAACGGTGATAAACAATTCAATGACCGCTAATTATAGGCGTGTATGTATTTTATGGACAAGACTATATGAATAAGACATAGGATGTAATATTCAATAATTTTTCTTGTTTTCCAGAGGTAGAAATACCAGCAGTTAGTATGTCGGGGCTCAACGGCGACTCCATAGACCATCTCGCTAAAGCAGATCTATTAGAAGAGAGCAATTCATCGGATTCACATGAAAAAAGTTCTAATGTAAGAATTATTAAGATGTTTTTGATTTTTTAGTCTGGATAGTTATTGTTTGCTAAATTAAACAAAAATAGATCTTTCGTTATGATTTGTAACATTATTTTTTATTTTTTTAATATCTACTACAAAAATATAATATATACTTAATTGGTATAAAAATATTATCTGCTAAGCTATTTTTCTTTGTATTTCAGGATATTAAAAAAGAGGATGAATCAGAGGAAGAAAAGTAAGTTAATCAACTTATGTTTGATCAAATTACGTCACATATAAATAAATATTAAGTACTTTGATTTCATCCTTTTTATCACGCATGCTGTAGGGTGGACAGACATAAGATACTTTAAAAAACGCCTTCCGGCCAAATTCGTGGCACTGTTTGTTTAGTAGCGTGACTCAACGCCGCACTTTGTTTTATTAGAGCAAATATATATAAATATTTCATTCCCCTGTGTTTGAATCGAATCCATAACCACCGTGTTTACAATCAGACGCTGTCATGGCCATAGTCTCTCATTTCCATTTAAATCGTTTTACAGATTACAAAGACTTACAATATTCCGGTGTATTTGATATGTTTCAATTTCTTATTGTTTAAAATTTCAGTGTAAAATCAAAACGCCGCAAAGCAAACGCGATATCATCCGACTCGGAGGCGGGCGGATCTCGTAGAAAGAATCGCGGCGGTAAACTCAGCGACTTTGAAGATTCGGAGGACGATTTCGAACCTGCTAAGAAGTCTAAGAGGAAGAAGAAGAATAATGATAGTGATGCCTCGGTCTCTTCGTCTATAGATGGAAGGTATATATTATTTTTTGGAATATTGTATTATGAGACTATTGGCGTAATGTTTTTGGATTTTGATTGATGGATTTCGTTTGATCTCTGTGTATATTCATTATATAACTTTATCTGCTCTGGCAAGACAAAGGGCGGTGTTAATTTTCGCCACTAATTACACGATCGAAAAACAGAGTGTCGTAAACTCTGTGAACTTTCTGCCTAACCTGCAATATGTGTAATAGTTGAAAGATTTCTGTTGAATGGCAAAAAAAAAGGTACAACATGTCTGCCACAGTGGCAGCATACTAGCTATTTGCGTCTCGCTTATAGCAGGAAAGGTACAGGGAATTTAATGTTAAGACACTTCCCCACGCATCACCCAATTTTCGAGACATTCTGTGATCAGTAAGTTGATTGTCGAAACTCTTAAGAACTATTACTATTAGAACGATAAAATAAAAATTATTCATCCCCACTAGTGGGAATCGAACCCATAATCGTATTATGTAAATGCACTTTCCGCCGAATTCTTCCCCCAAAAATTAGTTTTTTTTTTTTTCAAACAAAATAAATAATACAATTATAATTGTAAAATAAAACACCACTTGTTAAGAATGACGCACACGGTCACAACGTCACAAGAACCTATCAAAGCGACAACATCACATACGCCTCATTCACGAAATCGAGTCGTATGTATTGGCGAGTTTTGATATCCCATTGGTTTATGGTTGAAATCTAACTAATAATGTGCAATTTTTTTATATTAACAGTAAAAAGAAACGACGTCGAATAAAACATATAGACGACAGCGAAGAGGCGTCCGGCTCCGAATCTGAAACGGAGGGTAGAAATAAACACGGCAGGAAGAATATACGGAAGGTATTTTTTTTTACTTATAAAAAAAGATGTTTTTAGATTTGGTTTGAATGTGACTTTTAACATTTGAACATTATGTGTGATATAAATATGGATATTTCATTATGTTTTTGGGTAAAAATTTAAATCCTGAATTGTAGTTTACTATAAAATTATAGTAAAATACACTTTTTTTACTATGAAAACTTTTTTCTCTACAAGGTTATGGGCAAAAATCAATTAGAAGAGGCAACCAAAAAAGCGGCACGTGAAGAAAAAGAGAGAATTGCTCGTATCGCTGAACGACAGAAACTGGTAAGGATTTTACATTAACTTAACCATATTATAATAAATTAATAAATAGTGTTATTTTATTAAAATATGCAAATTATTAAATTTCATGCGTTTTTTTACATTTTTTTAGTACTTAAAGAATATTAATTAAGATATCTTCTACAAAAATTCTATTTTACTAATGTGCAATATTAAAAATTTTAAATGCTCATAATACAAAATTTGTGTTTTTACAAAATTTACACTTTTCGACTTTATGGATTGAAATAATTAAATCAAACACTAAAATTAAAAATAACATTTAATACTTACAGTATAACAATCTACAATTCGACGAATCTGGCAAACCCGACGAAGTGGTTCTCGACAAAGTGGTACTGGACTTTGATCCCGAGACAAAGGAACCGTTGATAGAAGTCGATAAGGGATTGGTGAAGAAGTTGAAACCTCATCAGGTATTTATTTTTGTAATGAAACAAAAATAAGTCTTTCATGTAGTGTAATTTGAGGTCAGTCGTGGCGCAATAAAGTGTGACTGTAAAACCGACTGGTTATGGGTTCAATCCCCACTCGAGGCAATGAAATATTTACTTAAATTTATATTTCCATTTCCTCGCTCTGGTGTCAAGGCAAAGCGCGGCATTGAGTTCCGCCACTCAACAGGCAATGCCTTTAAAATTTGGCGGTAAGTGGGGAATGGAGTGTCTTAACACTAGGTTCTCTCTGCCTACTCTGCTGTGTGTGGAATACAGCATGAAGTTGATTTGATTTTTTAATTTTATATGGCTTTTTTTTTAACAAATTTCAGGCCAATGGTATTAAATTCATGTGGGATGCCTGTTTCGAGAGCGTGAAGCGGATCAAGAAGGATAAAGGCTCAGGATGTATATTGGCGCATTGTATGGGTCTCGGGAAGACGTTACAGGTGAAATACTTTAACAGTTGATATAATTTTTTCTTCTTCTATAATATATTATAATTATTTGTTTTAGTTATGTCATCTTACAATTTCTTTATTTCAATCATACGAAAAGTTAATGTTACTTACGATGTTTTTAAATAGACGTAGTATCGACTTTGCAACAGCTTATATTTCGAATTTAGGAACTTAATTCCATGTTTTGTGTCGATATTTACTCCTTGGGGATGTGTCGGCAGGTGGTGTCGCTGACGCACACGCTGCTGACGCACTCTGCGCTGACGGGCGTGCGGCGCGTGCTGGTGGTGTGCCCGCTGTCCACGGTGCTCAACTGGGTCAACGAGTTCGGCATCTGGCTCAAGCACTCCCACGCCGACTACGACGTCGACGTGTACGAGCTCTCGAGGTCGGTATTCTTTTTTATACTTGGAGGCTGATACACTCCATCTGACTGTCATATATTTAATTATTTAAATTATTATGATGTTAATGAGGAAATATCTAATATTTTTTTACTATTAAATAGATACTTTGAAATATATTTTCAAATGTTGTAAGTTCTTTTTCCTAATATATTCAGAGTAAAATATATTTTGAAACTAAAATGAAAAACTTTATTTGCGAAAATCTCGTTAAAGTCCGATAAGTCCAATTTTCGATACATTGCGTATTCAGTGGAATGACATGGCGCATATCGTTCATCCCCCACGACGACCTCATTAAAAAACAATACATTTCACTACAGACATAAACAAAACTCAGAACGCGCCTGGCAACTTCAGCAATGGTTCAGTGGCGGCGGTGTGTGTGTCCTCGGTTACGAGATGTTCCGGAATCTCTCAGCTGACAACTCAAAGAAATTCAAGAAGAAAATGCTTAAGAGCTTCCAGGAGAGCCTCGTTGATCCTGGTGGGTTTGAATTTTTCATATGGAAGATTTTTTTTTGCTTTACGCTATATCCCGTATATGATAGGGTCAGCAGAAATAACAAACACTGTCCAAAGTTATTTCATTTCATAATTTTTTTTTGTTCTTTGTATATATCGATTAAAAGAGTCTATGGATAGACGTCAGAGAGTCAGAGGTTTTTAATTTAAGCAAAACTATGTATCATTATTAAAATTCAACTTTAAGTTTTATATTTACACCTAGTTTGTAATTCATATTTGATTAATTAATAATTAGTAAGTTTAGATAAACTTCTATAAATAAATAAAAAAAAATCAAATCAGCTTCACGGTGTATCCCGCACACAACAGGGTAGGCAGAGGGAACCTAGTGTTAAGACACTCCGTTCCCCACTTTCTGGAGACATTGCGTGCTGAATGGCGGAACTCAACGCCGCGCTTTGCCTCGACACCATCAATAAATATAAATAAATTTTGCGTATTTTTATTTTATAGTATTTTATAATATTATAGTATTTTATAATATTTCTACAATTATTTCATCAGGTCCAGATTTAGTAGTCTGTGATGAAGGCCATTTACTAAAGAATGAAAAGACGAGCCTCTCGCAGGCAATGAACCGCGTGAAGACATTGCGTCGCATCGTACTTACCGGCACACCGTTGCAGAATAATCTCAAAGAATGTAAGTTAATGTTTTTTTTATATTAATAAACTCTTTACTAATATTGATAATATTTATTTAAATGTATTGTCTTTTTTAATTTAATAAAGTAATACTAAACTAAAATTTATAGTTGAGTTGAATTGTTATCAAATGGTTAAAATATAAAATTTAATATTTTATAATGTTATTCCATGTTTAGAAGAGAAATATACTCTTTAGAAAACATATAAAAATTTTAACACAGCTGGAAGCTGAAACCGTCCAATTGATCTAACCAGTAAGCTACCATACGTTATTATAAAATTTACTTTTGCTAACAATATAAACGAGCGTATAAGAATTTTAATGAGAACATATGGCTTAGTGGTCAACATGGTTGCACGATTTCCAAATGGCGTAGGTCTAAATCCGACTTCGTTCATTTTTTTTACGTTGTTTAAAAAAATATTAGTCTTAAGACATTTTGTTCTTTATTGTTCACCTAAATTCACGAAACTAACTAATTATATAAATATGAAACCAATATAATTTTCAATAAAACCTTACTACTAATATTTTGTTTGCCATCAGATTACTGCATGGTACAATTCGTGAAGCCGAACCTCCTTGGTAAATACAACGAGTATCTGAACCGCTTCGTGAACCCCATAACCAACGGACAGTACACGGATTCAACGGAACACGATATTAGAGTTATGAAACGACGCTCCCATGTCTTGCATAAAATGCTTGATGGGGCAGTGCAGGTTAGTGTACTTTTTTGGTTTCTTTTCTTCCACATATTGCTAGGTAGACCGGAACTCAACGTCGCGTTTTTTCTTGTTACCAGAGCGAGGAAATGAAAATAATGCATTCCCAGCGAGTGGGAACGTCAAACTCACCTCGATTGCGCTTATAGTCAAATGCCGTGCGGCCGCGACACTTTGTTGTTCTATAAGAAAAAAATATATTTATCGAATTAAATCCTATCATTAAAAAAAATATGCATAATTTACAGAGGAGGGACTATGGAGTGCTGGCGCCCTTTTTACCTCCGAAACATGAATATGTACTCTTCATAACTCTCAGTGAAGTGCAGATTAAACTTTACGAACATTATTTAGACAACTATTCTAGAAGGTAACTTTTGAACTACTATTATTAATTATTTATATTTATATACTTTTCTATACTTTTTTGTTGTTTAAACATTATAAATGTACAAATTCTTAGAACAAAAAATTAAAATGTAAGAAATGCAAAATTTGTTTATTTTTTATTTGATTATGGAACTGGCTACAAAATATATTGTGTATGTCGTATTAATATGATACATGTTTTTAGGCCCTTACCAGGAAAGTCGTCAGGTTTCCTATTCCCGGACTTCCAGTCGTTGCAGCGAATATGGACACATCCACTTGTATTGAAATACAATTCTGAAAGATATGAAATAATGCAACAGAAGAAAGTAAGTTTTATGTTGTTTTAAATGATTATATAATAACTGAATGAGTTCCATGTATTTTAGAAAATTCGGCGTTTGTAGCATTTTACAGTAGGCTGACCATGAATATTGTCAAAATATTAAAAAAATTGAAAAATCATTAAAATCATTATCAGTAAGACATTTAAATAAGATTTTATAATAAAAAAAAAACTTATTAGATTACCTAATAATTCGCTTGTTACTGTAACATTCTGTATATACAGTATGGCGGAATGCTTTATATAAATGCCTATGTTTTTTATATTTGTTTTTTTTTTAGCGCGAGAGAGAAGAAGAAGATTCAGAAGGTTCTATAGCTGATTTCATTGATGATGACTCTACACCTGATGTAAGTAAATTTTATTTACAAAACTTTAACGTTCATAAATACTATAAATTTCAATTCAAGTAATGTTGAAGCTATAAATATGAAAAAAATATTTGTAGAATTTCTAATATAATTTGCTGTCTTTACATGGAAGATATATGAAAAAATCCAAAACAAATCTTTTATAAGCTAACAGCACTTCTTAGCAAAACTGCTTTCCGAGCTGGTGGTAGTTTCCTATGGGACTGACACTACTGAAATTTCTATGTAACTTGACCAAAGTGCTTGTAAGGGCCAAATAAAATAAATGATACATTAATTTTCGTTTGTGTGTCTATTTGATGGTTTATCTATTTGTCTCTATAAACAAGCCTATGCTTGGGCACTCTAATTTCAGTAAAAGCTAAAACTAAGTAACCTCCGGCTGGAACGCCTAACCTTTAAATGTTCCTTGTTTTTCCTTTTTCGTAAATAAGTTTCACGCTGCATACCTATCGGGGTAGCCAGGAAAAATGAAGGAGCGCCAAACGCTACAGTTTTTGCATACAATCCTTTTTTGTTATTTTATTAAAATAAAACGAATGTCAAGATGTTAATTGTTAAACTGCAAATTGTAACTTACAAAACAGATATACCTAGTTTGGGTACCATCAGATGTAAAAAAAATTATAAATGCTGTTTTATTAATAAATATATTTAATTTTTTTAAAATATATTTTTTCACAGGAATCCTCAACAGAAGAATCATCGGATAGTTTATCAGACATGAGCGACGACAGTCGAAAGAAAAGCAAGAAAAAGAAATCGACTAAAAAGAGTAAAGCAAAAGATACTAAAGTGACGACCAGAAGAGGGACCAGAGCTAATCCAAGTAAATAAGAATTTTATGTAAAGTTTTATTCTTTGTAGGTTCAATTCCAAATTGGGGTATGAAGTGTTTTCATTGGAGATAGGAGATAAAATGCGAATTAGGGCTGAACACGCAATGACTCAAATGTAGTGATGAATAATCACTTACGCCACTGTATATACTAAATATACAAATAATAAAAAAAAACAATTCTATACATAAAATAAAACTGTAACTTATCGCTGTTTGCCATACGTTCTCATCGAACTACGTCGAAATTCTTATACCAACTGTATATGTTTTAACCTATTTATGTTGTTAGAATGTCTAAGGAAATTTTCACCAATTCCCACTACCCAAAGATAATTACTTAGAATTATCATTTGTCAAGAGAGTATATGTTGTAACAAGCGTATAAGAATTTTGGACGGACGGTTTGGACGGTTTCCAAAGAGGCGCGGGTTCAAATCCCGATACCTTCAATTTTTATAGGTTTTCTTAATAAGAGATTGTATCGTACTGCAACATAAATATTATTTTGTTAGGTAATAAAATTACTTTACTTTGACTTTATTAATGTTTAATTTAATATCAGTTGAAGCAGACGACGATGACGTCATACTAGAGGAAGATGTTCAAGTGAAATCAGATAACCCAACAGAATGGTGGATGTCACTTGTGACAGAGGATGAACTGGACGACTTGAGACATTCACACAAATTAGTACTGTTATTTGATATATTGAGACAGTGCGAAACTATTGGAGATAAACTGTGAGTATTGTAGTTTGTATAATATACATATAAAACATCTGTTATGGTTATTTATTATCTATTTTGAATAATAATAAAAAGAATTAAAATATGTAGATTTACATGGGTTTACCTATTGTTTAAAGATTTACAAGAAGAAAGTAACCATTATCCCGTAACTACTATTTGTAGATGTCAAGACTGTCTCAAAATCATTTCAAGCATGATTTGTATTTTATAGAATTTTTTTTTTTATAGAAAATTATTAATTTTAGGCCAGTCGTGGCGCAGGAGCACAATGGTGTATGACTATGGGTTCGATGCCCACTCGAGGAAATTAAATATTTATTAAATTTATATTTTCATTTCTTTGCTCTGGTGTTGAGATAAAGCATGCCGTTGAGTTTCGGCACTCAACACGCAATGCCTCCAGAATTCGGTGGAAAATGGGAAACAGAGTGTCTTAACACTAGGTTTCCTCTGCCTACCCTGCCACAGAATGAGGTGAAAAAAAAATTGTAAAAGAATTATAAAATGTATGAACGTTTATTTAAGCATTCAAATATTTTCAGATTGGTGTTCTCACAGTCGCTGTACTCTTTAGATCTCATAGAGCATTTCCTTGGCAAAGTCGATGAAGCGACGCAAGAAGCTCGCGTCGATGAGAAGTTGAATGGACACGTTGGTAAGTCTGGTTTTTTGTTTTATTATTTTTATACTATTTATGTGCTACACATTTCACAGTTTTTACTGTGCTATATGTCGCAGAGTAGGCAGAAGGAACCTAGTGTTAAGTCACTCTGCTCTCCCACTGCCTATCCAATTTTCGAGACATTGCGTGTTGAGTACCGAAACTCAACGATACACTTTGTCTACCCAAGTGGATGAAAGAATTATTCGCCCGAATGGTACTTGAACCCACAGCCATCGCGTTTACTATCAGATTGTCCCACTGCACCACGACACCCTCTAATCAAACAATTGGTTGCAATAATTAACTTTTTTTAAGTAAATAAATATAAATATTGGATATATTTAGGCCAGTAGTGGCGCAGGGGTAAAAAGTGTGACTGCAACATCTACTGGTTGTGGGCTCGATCCCTACCCGAGGAAATGATATATTTATTTAAATGTATATTTCCAATTCTTCGCTCTGGTTTCGACGCAAAGCGCGGCGATGATTTCCGCCACTCAACACTCAATGCCTCCAGAATGCGGTGGAAAGTGGGAAACGAAGTGAGTTAACACTAGGTTCCCTCTGCCTACACTGCAGTGTGCGGGATACAGTCTGAAACTGATTTTTTTTAAATAATTATTTTTCCTCATTAGGTTCGTGGTCGCCGGGTGTGGATTATTTTAGGCTGGATGGGTCGACGTCATGTGAAAACCGCTCTATTTGGTGCAAAAATTTTAATAAAGAAGATAATCCTCGGGCAAGGTGAAATAATTGTTAAAATTTTTTCAATCATTAATATTTTTTATGAAGTCAAACTTTTTATAATTTTTTGTTTGATAAGAACTGGTGTATGTATGTATGTATTGATATCTATTTTTTCTATGGAAATGCAGTTAGGTTCACTACAATATTGTAAATTTATTGTTCATTTGTTATTTATTCTGATATACATAAAAAAATGCTCAATATTAAAATAAATATAGTTATATAACACTAGGTTTTTCCTTTGGCATCTTTTACTTGCCTGAGGTAACTGGCTACAACAATATGATTATTATAATGTAATATAGCCTTTACACTACATAGAGCCTTTTCCGCAAAACATTTTTTAATTTGAACCGGTAGTTTTTGAGATTAGTACATTTAACAAAATAAATGCTTCAACTTAGGTCTATATTCCAGGTTGTTCCTAATATCAACGCGTGCTGGAGGTCTCGGTATCAACTTGGTAGCGGCCAACCGAGTGGTCATATTCGACGTATCCTGGAACCCTTCACATGATGTTCAGAGTATATTTAGAGTGTATCGCTTTGGACAGAAGAAACCATGTTATATTTATAGGTTTTTGGCTATGGTAGGTTGGAAGTAATTTGATTTTTAGTTGTTAGGAAATTTTTAATATTTATGTGTGATAGGTTATATTTGCTAGTGTTGATGACATGTAAGGTAGTGTTGTCTACATTTGTACAGTCCTTTTTTGTTGAAATTTGCGGATTTATTGTTATTTTATTAGATTTGTTATCTAAGAAATTGGAAGGCCAGTCATAGCGCATGGGTACAAAGTATGACTAAACGTGATTGGTTGTGGGTTCGATCTCCACTCGAGGAGATGAAATGTTTATATTTCTATTTCTTCGCTGTTGTGTCGAGGAGCGAAATGTCTTAACACTAGGTTTGCTCTTCCTACAATGCTGGGTGCGGGATACAGAGTGAAGTTGTTTTGATTTGATATATTTTAAGAAACTTTACTACGTCTGTTATATTTAATGTCAATGTTAGATGCATATTGAAATGATAATATTTTTAAATTATCACATAACATTATAATCGACAGGGTACAATGGAGGAAAAGATCTACGAGCGCCAAGTGACGAAGCAGGCGATCTCCAAGCGCGTGATCGACGAGCAGCAGATCGACCGCCACTACGCCGAGAACGACCTGGCCGAGCTGTACAAGTTCGAGCCGCGCCCGCCCGCGCCGCGCGCGCTGCCGCCGCTGCCCCGCGACCGCCTCTTCGCCGAGATGCTGCGCGAGCACGAGGCGCAGGTGCGTAGATACACTGCTGCCACTAGCTAGCTTCATGCTGTAGACAGAGGGAGACACACCGTTCCCCACTTTCTGCCGAATTCTGGAGGCATTGCGTGTTGAGTGGCAGAACTCAACGCCACGCCTTATCTCGACACCAGAGCGAAGAAATGGAAATATAAATTTAAGTAAATATTTTATTTAGTTGGAAATATATATATTATTAGTTTTACACCTCGTGCCGCTGCACCATGACAGGATTTTTTTATTGTAAATAGTCTATTTTTTGCTTCATAATTTTTCCTTATATTTTACATAAAAAAAAATGAAGTCAACATTCTAATCAATACTTACAATTTTTTTCTAACACAACAGATCTACAAATACCATGAGCATGATTCGCTTCTTGAAAATAAAGAAGAAGAGACTCTAACAGAGGAGGAGCGCAAAGCGGCGTGGGAGGACTTTGAGAACGAGAAAACTCGCCCACCACCCGCGCCCTTCTCCGCCTATATGCATAATGGGATGAGTATGTTTGAAAATTATGTTTTTTTTTTATGTTCAAACTTCACGTCGTATCTCTTATATAGAATGTTGTGGAGAGATCCTAGTAGTATTAAAACACTTCGTTCCCCACCGCACTATCAGTAAAGAAAAGTGGCAGTACCTGTTACCAGAGCGAGAAAATAAAGCTACTTCATTTCCCCCAAATAAAACGTAATTTTCACTCTCATCTAATGTATCATTTGAGTTAATAATCAATCGTTCCATTATATCTTTAAGAACAGCGTTGTATTCACGTTTTTATTTTCTTTATTTACTGATTGTCAATGTATTTTTCCATTTTTCAACAATCTTAAACTGCCAGCAATATATTTCACTTTTAATAAATTGAATACACAAATATGTTATTAAAAATTAAACATGTGACGCTGCTATCTGTACAAAAGGTGCAGGCCAGTTGTCAAAAAACAATATATACTTTAAGAATTTGTTGAACTCCGTCAATTCATCTGAGTTTTTAACTGCCTCGGTTTCTTCGTCTATCATGCTTAACTTAATACAGTAAACCTTTGGGTGCTCTGATTTTGTCCATTCTCTCCTCATGTCCAGCCAATCTTTTTTTTATCAGCTTCACGCTGTATAGACATAGGGAGAATAGTGATAAGACCCTCCACTATCCACTTAGCGCCGATTTCTGAAGGCATTGAGTGTAAATTAGTTGTAAATTTAGTATTACGAGTATATTTGGTTCTTTTTGTTGATTTAATAATTTATCTCCGAATCGTTTTGCCCAGTGCCAGGTCTACTGCAGCAGCAGCAGCAACTAGCGTACGCGACGTTTGCTGCATTACTACATAAGGAGATGCCGAACGCGAGCGACGCTCAGATACGAGAAGCTCTGTATAGATCTAATCCGGCGGTGAGTTTCTAACGTTATTCTTATTTTAGAGATCACATTAATGTGCGAATTAAATATCTATACATATACATAAAATAGTATGATTGGTTGTGGGTTCGATCCCCGCTCTGGTGACGAAGCAAAGCATGGGTTGAGTTCCGCCATTCAATACGCAGTGCCTCCAGAATTCGGTAGAAAATGGAGTATCTAACACTACTCTGTTGTGTGCGGGATATAGTGAATCTCATTCAAAATAAAATGAATTTCTAAAATATTTTAATTGCGATTTATTAAATTCAAAATAGTTTACATATAGTTAATAATTTAAAGTAAAAAAAAAATATTTATAAATTTTCCGTACATATACTTATATTGTATTAAATAAGTATTCGTTAAGTAGAAGCGGGAAAAGCCGCGTGGGGAGCCGGTAGTAATAAATAAACTCAATTTATTATTATTTATAGTTTTAGATACAGGTAAAGTTAGTTTTATTTTACTCGCAATATCAGGCATAGGCATATTTTTTTCTTTATTTATGTCATAATTGTGGTATTTTAGTTTTTTATAATTATAAATTGATACGAATATTTGTAGAGCCATTCGGTACATTTCATACCCTTATTCAGTTTTTTACATAACATCTTTAACTTTTTTAAATTTCTTAATGTTAATAAAATGTAACGTTATGTTGTTAGAATTTGTATGGTTCTTTTTTTAATGAATTTATGTCGAATTAGTTGATTCTTTATAACATGCACTAATTTTTATACATTTGTTTGGTTGTTATGATTCAATTAAATTTACATTATTATAAATTAATAAATCAAATAACATCTTAAAGAAAACTCAAAGTAATTTTCTTTTCAATAATATACAATATTAATATTTATTATCATTTACAAATACAAAATTTAATAAATGGAAATAAAAAAATTAAGTTTCATATAAAATAATGAAACATTTGTCTGTTCAGATGTTCGGTGGATACGACTACGGCGTAAGTTTATAAAGATACTATTTAGAAATTATGTTTTACGTTTATTTACGCCATGTCCAAAATTTTTTTTAGCGCATGTCGTTATTTTTTTTTGTATAAATCGAAAATTATAATATTTTTAAATTATATATATAAAATGGTTGATTTTCTTTACAGCTTTTACAGAAAATGGGTGAATTATATAAATATGCGCAGCCAGGGATGATGAATCCTGCAATGATGAATCCGGCTATGAATGCAGGTAAATAAAAATTCCATTTAGTGTAGTGTTACTTCACTATTAAAAAGTAAAAAATTACAAAAATACTTAAAATTATAAATGTCAATACGTTTTGCGTTTCTATTACTTATAAATTATAACAAGGTTTTGATTAACATTTTTGTATATATAAAACAGAATATAATACAAATGTTAAAGTTCCTCTTAGTACATAAAATCATGAAATATTGTAAAAGAAATGAATAAGGCAATTTTTATAATTTTTCTATATCCCGCTGAGAAGAAAGCAAAAATCTAAGATCGTATTAATTTAAATATATTTTTAAATAATTTAAGTAATGAATTTGTTTATTTTTTTTAGCGGGCGGCATGGCTCTGGGCGGCAGCAGCGGGCTGCAGTACGAGCCGCCGTGGCAGCGCCAGCAGCAGATGCGAATGCAGCAACTGTTGCAACAAAATGTAATACATTTTATTATCATGTAATCATGTATATGATGGGTACTTCTATAAAAGTTGGGCGGCTTTTACCTTCATTTTACTTATATACTTTTTGAAGAAAAGTAGAAGTTTTTTATATGAAGAGGGGAGGTAATATAATACTAAAACTATTTTAAATCGGACCAGTAACTTCTTCAAAAAGTCCACAATAACATGGTTACACGTCAGTCCCTTGTCGGCCACAGGACTGACGACATGGTACTGATGAATTAGACACAATTTCTCAAAGGTTATAAAGCCAAGCAAGGTTTGTACTGGTCAATTTCCTGAGCGAGATGCATTATTTAAATAAACCTAAATGTAGTTATAATGAAATTATAGGAAAATATGTTACAATAAAGAAAATATGTTAAAATATACTCACTAAGGTACTGAACTATTGACCACACGCATTCCCACCGCTGCCGGTCCGCTAACATTGTTTTTACGCTAGTGGCTTAACAAATTTGCTGTCCGATGATAATCACACCACATAGCACCATAGATAGATGGAAGATTTGATTTATGATCTTAGATAATTTGCGAGAATTTCGAATTTTGATATTGCACAAAGTACAGAAATTATTTTTTAAATATTAATAATTGAATTAATTTGGAATTATGAGAAATACATTACAAAATGTTTCTTAGCTACAATAGTAGAAGTAAACTTTATAATAGACGATAATCATCTCGAGAAAAATACGATGTATTGAGTTATTGTTATTTGGGAGTTGTGATACGCCATAGTACTGATGATTTGAACATTGATTACATGATTTCGATAACTTTTATAGAAATAAAACACATTCTACATAGCTAAAGGTAACTTGGATTAATTGAAATATTAAGAAATATTTATATTATATAATAAAAAAAATGTGTTTTACCGATGGATCAAGTTGCCCAACTTTTGTATAAGTACCCATATTATATTGAAACATTAAGAAAGCAATGAGACTTTCATTATTTTTTTTATTTATTTAACTAAAAAGCTAAAAGTATCGCCTAGAACTTTTACAATATTGATGCTCGTAGGGCCCTTCACATATTCGAAATACTGAATACAGAATTTATTTATTTAATTCATTAAAAATACAGAATTAATCTCGCATACATTTTTAAAATATATTCACATAGTTACTATTTCTTAAATTAAGCGATTAATTCAAAAAATGGGATCTGTTCTTGACCTGTTTCTTGTTATTGCAATAGTATAAAAGAAAGGTTGTGATCCAAAATATATAATTTTTATATATAAAAATTAATGTTTGTATGTATGTTCTTTAGCAAAATGTTGTGCATGAGCTCTCGAAGTTTTCTGAGTTGAAACGACCTATTTTTGTAACTCAAAATGAATTGAATATTTGTGTAATGTCTTTCCATCAAATTTATTGTTGGTGGCGTAGCAACGTGCGCAAAATACAGCTAGTATCATATAAATTAAAGCAAGTACATACATTAACAGCAGCAAATGGGTGCCAAGTTCTACGCAGGAGGGCTGGGCAGCCGCGACCCGGTGGCCATGGCGCTGCAGCAGCAGCGCGCGCGCGAGATGATGCTGGGCGAGCGCGGGCGCGCGCGCGGCCGGCCCCGCCACGACGCGCCCGCCGCGCCCGCCGACGTCGTCAACCTGGACTCCGACTAGGACCGCCCAGGTGACTGTGTATATTAAGATTATATGAAATAGAATTAGTAATCATTTTATTAATTTAATTTTCAACTTCCTTCGTTGGCGTATCTAAGAGATATTTTCCTGGTCTTTTACATATGATAGTAATTTTTATCAAAGTTGAGCTATTGCATAATGTACGAAATGTTTTTAAGGGTCACAATACCGGGCCATTCTTGCAAAACCGTAAAATAGATTTTGTTAATATTATCCAAATTTTAATAGATTCAAGATCCAAATAAGATTTCCTCGCACAAAATTGGACAAAATCTACGATCATTCAACTCACGTTATTAAGAAAAATAAATGTTCGGTTAGAATATAAAATACAAAAAATTTACATTGTGAAAATAAAGAAATACTTATTTACTCCAAAGAAATGTCAACAAGAAAATATTAATGAAAATGCAAAAAAAGAGACAAAATAAATATATTTATAAGTCCAGCGAGCTGAATGGAATCTGTTTTATAGTTCATGTAATCTTTAACTAAAACAAATGCCAGCACGTTTTTTTCGACACCTTAGCCAATCGGAGTAGTCCCAGACTCGTTGAAAAGCGAAAGCATCACGATACGGTTGCGATACGAAAATTAGATTGATTTAAGCCAGACGGAAAGTCATGTGAATATTAGAACATTATTTTTTATCTAATTATTGATAATATATAGATAATTCATACGAGTAATCGATTTTAAAGTTTACCAATGCATGAATTCCTTTTGGTCGCCGAAAAAGCAAGGAATTTGTACAAAGCTATAAAGAAGCTTTGAAGATCGATGAGGTATTGCTACTAGGGGGCGCAAATTAACATTTCAGAATTCAAAAATATTTTGTTACTGGGCCAAATATAGGTTTTAAAATTATG
Organism: Heliconius erato x Heliconius himera; assembly: GCA_013421005.1. NCBI lineage: Eukaryota > Metazoa > Arthropoda > Insecta > Lepidoptera > Nymphalidae > Heliconius > Heliconius erato x Heliconius himera. The sequence goes on along the minus strand of JAATLQ010038381.1, from coordinate 67,996 downwards.
AGTTTAAATGTATAATAATTGGGATTTTTGGTTTAAAAAATTTAATTGAATGAATCGGGATTTTTAGTTTAAAAAATTTAATTGAAATCGTGACGCGATCTGAGCATAGACTTACACATACATTCGAGCTGGTCGTAGGGTCCGAGTCGTATTGACGCGTTAAGAGCGTCGCCTTAGATGAAACGGCCACATTGCACACCGGCAATTGTCTATCCATGAAGTGAGACCACGCACGCTCAAGGAAGCGATGGCTGGATATCGTGTTGCAAGACATGAGTCAATGAACCCACCATCGAAGATATTGAAGACCAAAGCAAAGTACTCCTCGTAGAACAGAAAATCTTTATTACAATAAGTGCGCGGAGAGAGTAGAATTAAAGTCGTCTTTAAAAAAGTTTATTTAAGTGAAATAAAAATCTAATTTAATTAAACACTGCATACTTATTATATTTTAATATATTAAATATCAAAAATATCTCCGATATTTTACGGAATTCAGGAATTTATTTCAAGTCAGTATCAAAAATCCTACTTTTGCTAGAATGGTCCGCTATTGAGACGCTTAAAAAATATTTCTTACATTTGTATTAACTCAACTTCGATAAAACTATCATCGCTTCTAAAAGGCCACTGAGGCCAGCAACCACCCCCCCCCCCCCCCCCCCCCATTGAAAATATCTCTAGATACACCCATGTTCAAATTGACTTGAATTTAGCATCAGTAATAATAAATAAGTAATAGCGCGTCTATGTCCACCTTGTCGGCCGGCAACGCACCTGTAGCTCCTCTGGTGTTGCACGGGGTCGTGGGCGGCGGTAGTCACTTACCATCAGGTGACCCGAACGCTCGCTTGCTTTGTCCTTTTCCATAAAAAAATGCTTTGTCCTTTTCCATAAAAAATAAAAACAAAAAGCAATCAGACCGGGCCTGGAACTGACACGGATATTTATATCTGAACGCTTTTCACCTGTTGCGCTAATAAGAGAGTACTGACCAGTATGAGAGGTTTTAGCAACAAATAATTATCATAAGCTTGCAATAATTCATCTCGTACGGCACACGGATATTAAGGTTCGAGATACTTGTAAAAAATTGCACCAGACCATTCTGGAGTTGGCACCGATCTGTCTCTACACCTCCCCACTTCCTACGCGCGTGACTTCCTACTAATAATAAAATCATCTGTTTCAGACGCTCCATGAAAAATAGACAGATGTGTACAGTGAAAGTTTTAAGGTGCTACGTACCAGCGAAGTGGGCTGGAACTGTGTGACGCAGGGGACGGCTTCAAAACTAGACAAGACCTTACCTGTCGCATTATATGAAAGGGCCTTCTTACCTTCTTTATTTACGACATTTTTGAATCTCATTTTCATTATTTCATTTATATTTGTCATTTTATATTGTGCTGTCGAACATGTTTATCGAGTAAGCAATATATATTATGTAGATTATATCATCAGAATGTTGAACAAAGTGATTGGACTTAAGGATAATTTGTTTTGATTAGATATTTAAGGTTTATTGCAGAAAAAACGATTCATTTATAACATTATAAAAGTGTTATTCCACAGTAAGAACACGTAACAACACGGTTTGCAAGAGCCACGGGTTGGAGTCTCGCTACGATAAAAAGTTATACTTTTTCTGAGATATTCATAAAATAATATTATTTTAAAAAAACATAAGCCGCGGGCGGTCGTTAATAATAAACTTTTCCGAACTTTTGAAATGTACGTACAAATACTTTGTTTTTTTTATTATTTCGTATCGAGGTGGTTGCAAGCACATATCAAAAAAATCTCCTCCAGCCTCTGTGAGACAGTTTTATCTGCACAAAAAATATATTATTATATGAAATAAAAATGAGAAAATTTTGTTTAAATCATAAATATATAGTGGCACTGTAATCAGTGCTATCAGTTTTAGTGCTAATAAGGCGGTATAACTAATTTAGATGAACATTAGGCAATTGTAAACCATACATGTGTGGATGACACACAAACCCATGAGAAATTATTTCAGAACAATAGATGTAAATACATTATCAAGTAAGGATATCTTGTTTAATTTTTTTAAAATTCTAAATGGATATGTACAGACAGCATTGGAACATGTGGGTTGTGTGTTGTTTACACACTTAGAAGCTCCTCACTGGCATCGAGTGGAATATAAACAATCCATAGAAATTATGTCGTTGAGAGGCTTTAGTGTCGGGCTTGACAATTTTAACTATATCTCTCAGTACAGGAAATTAGTATTAAGCTATATAATATTATATCAGTAGGTTGTAACTGTGTGGTGACCATCTCAATGTTGACATAACATGATGTGTGGAACTGAATTATATCACAATGGTACAGAAGCCTTGATCTGGCATTGGCTATATGTGAAGCTTATAAAATATATACATAAATAAAAATACTATAATTATGTATAAATATGTAACAAAATTGCTAAATTATTTTTCACCATTGAATGAATGATATGTTTGTGGTCGTTTTTTTAATTTAATTATACAAAATTAGACTCTCAAATGCAAAATAATGCTTTAGTGCATCCCTTCCTGGCTTTAAGTGTCTTAATATAATCATAATCTTTTTATTTACAAATTTGTTAGTTTCTGTGCAAAATTTGTGTGGTGGTAATAACATTTTCCCAAGTTTTTTTCCATATCAATTTAGCTCTCTTTATTTATATATTACTTACTGTCACAATCTACTTATTATAAGAACTTATAATTTTTTTTTAAATAATTTATCTGTTAACTTATCATCATAACCACTATTTTTTTTCTTTATATAAAACTTCCAGATAAAGGAATAATCATTTATCAGAAATATCCTTGCAAAAAATATGTTAAGTGAGCATTCCAAATTTATAATAATATTGCGCTATAATATTCCTTATTAATACTTATATAATTTAGAATTTATTATATAGGTATGTTCATTTCGCACAATATCTACTATATGCTTTTCATCATATGTAATATAGTGATCCTAAATTTTTCTAGTATATTTTTTTATATATATACTAAACCAATCTTTTCTTGGACATTTTAATATAAAGTATTTAATTAAAAAAAAATATATTATTGTCTTTTTATCAATCATTTCTCAATTTAACAATTACTTATCATTTAGAAAATAAAATGATTATTATACATACATATATAATAACATATTTTAACACAAATATAAAGAAAAATCAATACACTAGGATCAGATTATTTGTTGAATGAATTATATATGTAAAATTCACATACTTCACTCATATTCATTATTGATGAAAATAAGTACTTTATTTATTGTTTTGTAACATTTTTAAAGAAAAATATTTTTTTAGAAAATTTTAAGTGACGGAACTTGAACCACAGTGTACAATCCAGTTTTTTTTTGTTTTTTAAAAAAATATTTTACTTTATTTATTGGCCTGAATTTCAGGTGTTTTAGTTGTGATATTGCCTAATCTTAAAATTTTTGTATACGTTTATTTTAATGGTCACCATTGTGACGCTAATATTAGAATCAGCAATTTATTATAATTATATTTTAGATGGGTAAATACCACAATAACAGATAAAAGTGTAGCATTTAATTTTAAGTGATGTTATAAGATTTTTTTTAACTTGGAACATTTTGAATGTTGATTTTTTTACATATTTCTTAAATTTTATGCTTAATCTATGTTATTTATAGTTTTACACAAAGTATAATAAATAAACAGTATTTCATCTAGAATTTAAGATAATTTTCTATCTGATACATTAAAGTGAACTATGGACATTGTGAGATTTCTACTTCTATGTGAGGACTGGTATATGATAATGTAATGATTTTCTTATTTATGTAAAATATAATTGTAACTGTAGAAAACTTCCTATTATTTTGTAGTACAATTGAAGTATAAATAAATGATTTGGAAATGTGTAATTGAAGTATTTATTTTTAATAAAAAAAAATGTTTACAATTAAAAAAAATGCCTAATTATTATTCTTAACATATTAATATAAACTCTCAATCAAATATTTATATTTGGAATACCCGTTTTTAAACCTATAGACACTTCAATATATTTAAGTATTCTATTAGACACAAATTGGGCATCTTCAGTCTTGGATACATTTGAATTTAACATGTCTATTCTATTTTCTGAACAAAATGTTAATAAATCACTTGCATTAACAGCCATTGCGTTTACTGGTAAACCACTTGCGTTTACTATTATTACACGACGAATTCTGAGATCAGGATGCACTTGTTCTAATACTTTTCTTGCCCATTCTAAACAAAATATTCTGCTAGTATCTATAGCAATTACTACGAAGTCTATAGCTAGTTTTCTTGTTAAGTCTGATTGTCTTGCGATGTCTTCTAAGCTGTGGGACCGTAATACGATTAATTTCCATTTAACATTCCTTTTAGCGTGAACATCTATAAGGGCCTCTGAAAGGTTTTCAATAAAATCACCATTGGTTGAAAGAACCGCAATAGTTAAACTGTTTTTATGAGTTGTTAAGCCGACCCATGGCACTATAATAAAATCTTCTTCAATTATGGACATAGTTATGAGTTAAACTAAATAAGACTTTAAACGTACTAGCAAGCTACAACTATTTAAAAGATAATTTAAATAATAAACATGACAGTTGTATTTTATTTAAATTTGATTACTAGTGACATATGTCATCTAGAGTGTAGACCATAGATCAGCAATATATTTAAAAGACTACCAAGGAACATATATACTCTATATACTACACTCAGTTCCATTTCAAACACAAGATATGGTACCGTATCGTATGTAAATTATAAAGAAATAATATTATTTTGTTTTATAATTTACAAAAACATGTGTAAATACTAAAATATCATAAGGTACTTTGTGTACATTATCTTTATCGGTTATAATCATTTTTATATTTGAATTATTCAAAGGATTAGCAATTTTAAAAATATTCTGAACTTTTGGACTAACAAGAAAGATTAGTAGCAACTACATATCATCGCTATATATAATAGCGATTATACCGTAGGATAGAAAAAATTACATACAGAAAAATTGTGACAGATATCTTATCTATGATTTACTTGTCAAAGGCGATGTGGGAAAAAATTCGAATTTCGTAAATAAACTTATTAACTTAGATAGGAGTCCTATCATAGGACATTTATATGTTTTAAATATTTTACAATGCGACGTCGAGATGAACAATTTCCGGACAATGGTTTTGAAGCTTGGGGTGGATACATGCAAGCGAAAATTGCAAAACTCGAAGAACAGTTTTCTTCTGGAGCACAAAACGAAGGAAAATTGTCAGATATCTTTAATGGAGTTAGTATTTTTGTTAATGGCTTTACTATCCCTTCAGCGGAGGAATTAAAAGAATTGATGGCGAAACATGGTGGGGTTTATCATACTTACCAAAGAAGCGAGGACTTTATAATAGCTTCAAATTTACCTGACACTAAAGTGAAAAATATGTCATTAGTAAAAGTAGTGAAGCCTGAATGGATTACAGATTGTATAGCAGCTAAACAACTGCTAGATTATAAAGATTATTTATTATATAGACACTCAAAATCTCAAGGAGTACTTAAATTTGAAAAAAAATTAAAAAATGAAGTAGTAAGTAAGTCTGAATATAAATGTCCTAAGTTTGACAACATTATCAAAACATTGGAATACTCTGATGCAAACATCACCAATCAAAACAACAAAAAGGAGATATCTGTGAGTCCTAGTGATCCTTCCTCCACAAATGGCTCAAAAAGGGATAATCAAATCGCAAAAACGGCAAATGATCCTAACTTTATTACAGAATTTTATAATAATTCTAGATTACATCATATTTCACAACTAGGAGCTTGCTTCAAGCAACATGTCAATGATCTACGAGAAACAGGCAATTTTAAATACCCAGCCCGAGTTGACTTAAAAAATAGAATATTAAGGTCAAGGGATATAAATAAGAGTATGTCTCAGATAAATTTCAGTAATGGCAAAACTATTATGCATATAGACATGGATTGCTTTTTTGTTTCAGTAGGTTTACGTAAACAGCCTGAACTTAGAGGCAAGCCTGTTGCTGTAACACATTCAAAAGGTGGGCAAAGTAGGGCAAAAAGATCTGGTGTTGATAGAGAAATAGAATTTAACTTATACAAACAAAAACAAGTGAAAAAATTTTGTAAAGCCACTGGAATAACTGAGAATGACATTGAAATTGAAACTAAAGTAGATAACATTGCTGATGAAGATGATAAATTTGGATCTATGAGTGAAATTGCTTCATGTTCATATGAGGCCAGGGCTAAGGGTATTAGTAATGGTATGTTTATGGGTGCTGCTTTAAGACTATGTCCAAATTTAGCAACTATACCATATGACTTTGAAGGATATAAAGAAGTGGCTTATACATTATACAACACAATTGCACAGTATACATTAGATATAGAGGCTGTTTCTTGTGATGAGATGTATGTAGATTGCACTGGGCTACTGCAAGAAATAAATGTAAGTGTTGATGATTTTGCTACTGCTCTAAGAGAAGAAATAAAATATAAAACTGGATGTCCTTGTTCAACAGGTTTTGGTGGAAACCGCCTACAAGCCAGGTTAGCAACCAAAAAAGCCAAGCCTGATGGACAATTCTTCCTAACATCTGATTTAATTGAAGATTTTATGTTTAATATTAAACTTAGTGATCTTCCTGGGGTTGGAAGGCAGACTGCTCAGAAATTAGAATCACTTGGACACACAACATGTGGGTCTCTTCAAAATCTATCATTATTTAATCTCCAACAACAATTGGGCAATAAAACTGGTGAACAATTGTACAACCAGTGTCGTGGGCGCGATCCTAATCCATTAACATACCACACTATACGAAAATCGGTTTCAGCAGAAGTTAACTATGGTATTCGTTTTGAAAACCAAATACAATGTGAAGAATTTTTGAAGCAACTATCAGCTGAAGTGTCTTCCAGAATGTCCCAATTTAAAGTAATAGGAAAGTGTGTGACATTAAAATTAATGATAAGAGCAAAAGAGGCACCTGTGGAAACTGCAAAATTTATGGGGCATGGTTTTTGTGATGTTGTCAATAAATCAAGTAACTTACCGACTGCGACTAGCGATGTTAATATAATAACAAGGGAAACAATTTCACTGTGTAAAAAATTAAACATAAATCCGGTAGAAATGAGAGGAGTTGGAATTCAAGTAACCAAATTAGAATCTATCCATACAAAGCCCGGCATTGGATCTATAAATAAATTTCTGAAAGCAAAAAATGCTGTGAAATCAGAAAATGTTAAACTTCAGAGACCTGATAATGTTCAAGCTATATTTGAATCAAGAACTGTTTCTACTACGCCTATTAAAGAAAAAATCGGGAGAATAGATAAAAAGTCTCCTATTATAGGTACCGTTAAATCTCCTACAGGAAAAAAGAGAGGCAGACCATCTAAAATCAAAACCCATGCTTCCACTCAAAACTTAATGAACAAGTTTCTACAAGGGCAGCACACGTCAAAAGAAGTTTATATTAAAAAGGAAGTGATACAAAAAGAAAAAACGGAAGAAACAAAGCTAAAAGTAACAGAGGAAGTAGTTAAAAATGATGGTTTATTAGCTCTTCCATGGGATAAAGTACGAGAATTATTACGCGCGTGGTTCGACAGCGGTCAGACACCAAAGCAATGTGACGTCGATCTAATATCACAATACATGCGTGAAATGGTAGCTGATAAAAATATTGATAAATTAAATATTTTACTCAACTTTATGAGACGGAGAATACATGAACTGAATAATGGAATGTGGAATGAAGTTCAAGATTATATTATGGAAGAAATACAAAACGCTATGCTGGCAGTATATGGAAAGAAGTTGTGGATATCTGAAGAATATTGAAATAATTAAATATATAGAAAGTTAAAATGATAAAGAATTAAATAATTTATATTATATTATTCATTTTCATCTCATTCATTTTTATTTGCAACAACTCTTATTAGATTTTAATCTTGCTAGGATAAGTTAAAATATAAATTACAGGTACCTTTGTTGCAGATCTTTATCTATTCAATATAAATCATTTCAAGTGATTTACTACAGAACCATAAAGGCAGCAGCATTTTTAGTGTGCATAAAGGATAAGGATACAAAAATAAAACAACAAATCTATAATCCCATTGATTTATTTTTTTAATTTGCTTCTATTAGATCTAAAAGTTGTGTCAAATTATAAAATACCATTCGAACGTTTAGCGACCTGCCCAAATCGAAATGCTATTTGTAAACTATAACTACTTACATCGCTTGGCAGATTTCTCGTTCGTATTATTAAAATTAAAATAATATTAATAAAACACAACAGCGAAAAGTCCACGTCCCACTGAAATACGAAAAAAAAAACAAATAAAAAGACCACCTAAAATCGTGGCAAATAATCTTATTGTATTTATGACTAATTTTGCAAAATGGCAGTTAGTATCACTTTTGTTAATAAGCATTAATTGTATTTAATGGCCGATGATTCGTTCACAATAAATAACACGCATTAGATACATCGACATGCGAACATTTATCGATATTTGATCTTGGATTTAGTCATTTTATCTATACTTTACTATCACAGATGCTTATTGCAAAAAAAAAACATTTCATTTTCAAATTGTGTTGAATATTAATTCGTACTGAATTTTTCAAAGTTGCAAAAATAATCTTATAAAGCTTTTAGCTTAGAAAATAACTTAAAAGAACTAAATGTTTTGCGACAACCATTTATTTGTTACAATACATTTAACAAGAGTTAAAACAGTACGATTTGTCGTACAAAAAAAAAATGGCTAAAATACTATTAGGTTAGTAGGTACAAGGTTTATATTATAATAATTCATTCATTATTTCAGACAAAATTTGCAACTACCATCAAATGTCTGGAGAGTCTTTTCTTTGTGTAAAACATATATTGTAGAAAGGTTGTCCAGTATATTTTTGTCCTTTAAAATTTTTTTTGCCCAATTTACATATATTTTGGCACAATTGATATTAAAAATTCCATTTAATATCATTACAATTTTAAGACATTCATTTTTTTTTTTTTTATAAAATAATACGTCCATGTCTTAATTAAAAAAACAATTTTAAAAAACTATACAATCACAAAAACAACATTTAAAAAAATATTCAATCCTCATGTTAATACAATAATTATTTCTACAATAAGTAGAAAAACCAATTAACAATGTTTGAAATATAAAGGTTAGTATTTCAAATATCGGAAATAGAAGGGTCATGTATATTTTTAATGAGAATCATATAGCAAAGTTTTTAAGATGTAAACTCTAATTAAAAAAATATATTATTTTATTAAGTCCTCCCACAAATGATTTAATTTATAATTTTAAATTATTTTCATTTTTACAACGGGTTTTTGCAACCTTTGTCTCCAGCGGTAAGAACATAACAGAGTTGCCCTAACACCTACCCCAAAAAATACTAAAAAAAGAAACAAAAAAAAAACAAACACAAAATCCAAACAAATGACGGTAGTTTCACATATAATGTATATTTATATTAAACGTAAAACAATCTACGCGGTAGATCCGACCGAAATGGAGTGTTTCAGCTTTGAATCTATGATGATCTCGTCGCCGGAGCGTATGTTGTATGAGTAGAGCTGCTTCGTGGGGTACTTCATCTCCTCGGGCCCCTGGAAGAACTCCATTAGTACGGTTTTTAGTTAATATTGTTTGTTTTCGTTTATTTTTGGTTTTAAGATTATTATAAAAATAAACATGATATAATGTGGGGAACCGAAGGTCTTAACAATAGGTTCCCTCTGCCTACCCTGAAGTTGCAGCGTGAAGCTGATTTAATTTGACTTTAATCTAATTTAAATATGATATATTTTCCCATATATGGTTTAAGAATGTGATAAATTATATGCATCTTTGATTTATAATGTTAATAAATCCTCTTCCTTGGGCCGTCGGTAACGCAGCGAGGACATCGTCTAACTGTAGATGTGACAGTTCTGGGTTCGTTTCCTACTCAGGCAAATGAATTGTTCTTTTATTTCCTCCCTCTGGTAAGGAGACTCAGACGTTGAATTTCGCCACTCAACCCTTCAATATCTACAAATTAGGACGGTGCGTAGGGAACGGAGTGACTTAACACTTGGTTTTATTTGCCAATATTGATTATAAAAAATCGATTAGTCTATTTGAGATATTTCTTTTATTTTTGAAACTGTCTCGCTGCGAACCAACCCAATTTATAGGTATAATTGATAACAATAATTGAAATAATGAATATAACATTCACCTGTGTGTCTCTCAATTCTTGGTCGACGTAGAAGAGACGCATCTTGGACGCGGGGAATCCCGCGAGACGTTCCAGTCGGGACTTCAAATCTGACACAGTCCTATATTAAATAAAATGTATTCAATTAATAAATAAATAATTATTATCATATATTTTCGAGTATGCATAACAATTGCCACACCCAACACCTGTAGGACATACTTAGATGTTAAAAAAAAATACCAACTTATTTCTTAGTAAATGTAAGGGGTTGTGAAAATAAATATCTACGTTTTTTTTTAATTGAACTCGCGCCTCTTAATTTATTTCGGATAGATAATAAATATGGAGTAACACTTGAAAAATATATACAAGTATCGTATATATTTTTCTCGTATTTCTCTATAAATCTTACAAATATATAACTTTCTACGTTTTGGTTCAACCCTCTTACTACACTATTAATAATCTATATATTTTTTAATTACATTAATATAAATAGTATTATTTAAAATAAGTAATATATAATATGAAAATTAATAATTACCTAGTTTTAAAATAGAAATCGACAAATATGGCATCTATTATTAATGCAGGGAGGTTTGATTTGGTTATAATGACTAGATTGATTTATTTTATCCAATTCCTAGAAAATGTATTATTATTATATAAATCAATTTAATATATAAAAAAGCTTCACTGCGCTGTATCCCGCACACAGCAGGGTGGGCAGAGGGAAACCAGTGTTCAAAAACTCCGTACTCCACTTTCCGCCGAGTTATAGAGACATTTAGAATATAAATGTCTAATTTTAAAATAAGCTCTATACTTATATTTATTTTCAGACTTTAATAAAGTATTTTTCTTTACTTTAATAACGTATATTATTCGTATGATTATATTTCTATTATTTACATATTTTCTCTCAGGCAAGAGAGCGCGGTGTATTACGTCTGGATTGAGACATTCAACTCGCAATGTCTCAATCCAAAGGAGAGTGGAAAACGAAGTGTCTTAATTAACATGTAAATATATAAAAAAAAATACCTATAAACATCGACGGTGCGCACTTCGCTGTTATCGCCGCAAGTGAAGGTGATCTGGACGCGCTTCTCGGGGCGCAAGTCCACCGACACCAGAGGATCCAGTTTGCCGTGGACGCCCACCAGCTCCCAGTATCTGTAGTTTAAAAATATACAATGGTAAAAAAAAAAATATCAATTGCTCTTGTTTACTTTGTTTGACATTTGGGGCCATAAATAAGAAAAATTTCAATCATATTTTGATTTTTGTCACACTTTTTTCAGGATTTTAGGTAATAGGCATATACAATTTTTAAATGAATAAATTATTCTTTAGCGGCTTTTTCTTATTAGTTAACTTTAAACCTCAAAAGTTAAAGTTAACCGTCGACATTTTGCTTAAAATAAAAGGCGATTGTACCCTGTATAAAATGATCTTGTCATTTGTAAGAAAGCAACGGAGACAATGCGAAGTAGTTGAAAGAATGGAAATAAAATACAATTTTTTAGACTGTACATAATAGCTGAAAGAGTAAACAGTATCACTAAGTTAAAAACTTTGTTTATTTATCATACATACTTAAGAATAATTGATCAAAACTACTATAAAATAGATTACCTATACATTTCACACAGAATAATACAATGGAAAGTCATTTGAGTTAATTTAGAAATTAAGGCTAATTTAATTTCGCACTCGCCACCTACAGTGCTCCTTATAAATACGACCTTCGTACTACTTTCCTAAAGCAGACGTATCCTTTCTCATTTTTCTCGAACTCGTTGCTATTTGCGACGTAATAAATTATAGCCAAACAGGGTCAGCAGTAGATTTCTTCATATAAAACCAAATCACCAATCTTGATCAAATCTCGCAATTTTTGCTAAGAGATGAACTTTTGTTTTTCAACGGATTAGGTATAATTATGTATAGCCAATTTTTATAAATACAAAATAATGTTGAAAATATTTTGCGATGAAATTGTATGTAGTAGGTATCTAATACCTAATCGAATTATTTGTGTTCTCTGTACTAATAATTTAATTCTTAACTTATAGAATTTCTTTATTTTAAGTTAATATATTTAATACTAGCGGCTCGCCCACGGCTTCGCCCGCTTAAAATACATGATTACTGATTTAATAAGCACAATCGATTGACAACTATAATGACTTCTATGATTTTTTTTACGACATTATCGTCAAAGAATTTTTGATTGTTTTAAATAAAAAAATACGACCATTGTTGATATTTGATATTTATAAAATATACATAAAGCTAATTATGTATTACACGTATATATTTTTGTAACTTTATGTTCTTTTTACCTATATAATATACGTCTCATCATAATTCTAAAAACTCTGTTAAATGTGCTGATGTCAGTGAATAATTTAATTTAGGTTGTAGGATTCATAATATTCTTTGTAAAATAACTGTATTAATTGCATATTAACTCCTGTACAGTTTTTAAATTAGTAACATATATTATATGAACGAACCAACCAAAATATCTTTGTATTTACTTGATATTTCTTTCAAGATCGTTCTTTATCTCTGTGTTGAATTAATTACGACTTAAACTTAACTGTTATGATTAATGAAGGTAATCTCCACTAACAATTCAACTTTGCTTACTTTATTGTATAAAATATTATATAATAGTGCTTCAAAAATATATATTTTTATCAACAGTCATATAACCCAGACCCAGACGTTTCGAATGTCATTCTTTAGCCAGGGTGATACCAGCGCGATTACTATATAATATTCGCAGGCAAACTAATGCCTTGAGTTCATTCAAATGACGATAACTTTTTTTTTAATGAACCGATTTTGATGAACTAAACTTTAGTACTCAAGTTGAGTTAAAACAAAGCAATTGGTGAAATTTTCAAGTAAATCAGTGCAGTACTTTCAGAGAAAAATGCGGACAGAAATATGTCGACAGACAGACAGACAGACAAGAAATTCAAAAAAAATCTTTTTGCTTTCTATTATTCTTTTTAAGTGTCCCTCTATACATTTCAGTCAAAATTACTAAATGTACAGACAAAATATTTTTACTGTCTTATTATATATAGAGATGATTTATTTTATTTTTTAAGTTCGACCGGCATTGTATATATAAGACAAGAGCAAGGGGGTAGTATGGACCGAGGTACTTTATATAATCCCTAAGAATTTTATTCATTACCTAGTCAACATATGTAATGGATATTCATATCATTTCATACATTGCCTAAGTATTGGATAAAAACCGATGTTATACAGATTACCGGTAACATATATGTTTAACAATTTTAGATTTTTAAATTACAAATATAATAAAAATTCATTATTTTTAAATACTTCCAAAAGACGCAATACCCATATCGCTACCTGCATACCTATATTCGAAATTTTAATCCCGACATTTTGTTTCACCAATAAACTGTAGAAAACCCGCTTTCAATATTTCATCAAATAAAAAACCATTGTCCATACATTTCTCCCTCACCTATCAGGTCGATCAGACTCGGGTTTCTCCATGTAATATCTGATGAACGCTCTTTCAGCCGCGTCCCGTTCCTCCGGAGGCACGGCCCCTCCACCGTTGAGGGTTCTGACGTGAGGTAACCGCGCCACGAGGAGAAGTCGCCTTTCGTGCTCCGTCGACTCGAATCGCTCCCATAGCGGCCAACCCTGAAAGTATGACTCATGATGTTATGATATATGAATATGTGACATTTCCTAATTACTTTATACGTTGTTGTAAGTATTTTAAATAAATTTAAAAATATATTTTCTGGTTGAGTTTTTTTCGATATATATTATATATTTAATTATATTACTACATATATAATAAACTCTATAAGGCGGCAGTCGTAGCGCAGCGGCACGAGGTTTGACTGTAAAACCGTCTAGTTGTGGGTTCGATCCCCACTCGACGAGAGGAAATATTAACAAAAAATTATATTTCCATTTCTTCGCTCTGGTGTCGAGGTTAAGCACAGCGTTCTGCCACTCAACACGCAATGCCTTAAGATTTCGGCAGAAAGTGGAGAACGGAGTGTCTTAACACTAGGCCTACTCTGCTGTGTGCGAGATACAGCGTGAAGCTGATTTAATTTAATTTTTAATAATAAAATCTATATTATGTTAAAAATGTATAAAGTTCTATAAAATGCTATCAAATTAAATATTTTTATTATTATTGCTTTAATATTTATTATTGCATATAATATGTATATTGATTATTTTAACAACGTAGCAAAAAAAAATCAACAAGTATTTACAATAAACAATGACTTAATTGTTTGTAACATTTCCTTTTAGTTAAACGATCGCTTCGTCCTATGAATTTTAATAATTTCAAAAGAACTAGGTATCATTTGTTTACATAATCATCATCTATGGAACCGGGATGTGGAACTCCATGCTTATATGGTACTCCGTTGTAAGAAAGAAACCAAATAAGCGATTACTAGACTGAATTAAAGAGTCACGACGATACACTTATTTGTAATATCGTGGCAAAAACTGACAGGTGCTGGTTCTATTGAATAGGTTCTTGTTCATCTTATTTTCAAGGCTCGATACTAGTTTCCATGTAAAGCCAAGGTGAAATAATTTTCGAATATTTACTCGAATCTATGGTAGAAAATTTTAATTCAATAAAATTGTTGTTTATATCTATAAACCTTAATAATATGTAGTATAACTTTTGGTTTGGAGGCTTTAGCCCAGGGTCACAAGCAGTATGACTGTAACCGCGACAGGTTCTGGATTCGATTTCCACTAGAGAAAATGAAAAAAAATATATTTTAATTTCTTGGCTCTGGTATCGAGGCAAAATACGGAGTTGAGTTGCGCCACTCAACACGCAATACCTCCAGAATTTGTTGGAAAGTGGGGAACAGAGTGTCTTCACTCTAGGTTACCTCTTCCTGCCATGCTACATGCGGGATGCAGCGTGAAGTTGAAAAAAAAAACTCTGTTGAAACTATTATAACTATCTATCCATAAGAAATAATTTGGTATTTTTGTTACTGAGTTAGGCGAGTGTTTCGTACACGTCAGGCTTTAAAATAGCATCGTTGTGAAGACTACCGAAGCTAATTGATATCAATTTATTGGCACTGACTTATTGTGATTAATGTATAAGATCAATGTTTAAAATTAAAAATAACATTCCAATGGCCTTTATTTGGATTAAATTCTTCGTATTAATTACTGAATTATTAATAAAAAAAAAACAGCTTCACGCTGTATGCCGCACACAGCAGGGAAGGTAGAGGGAACCTAGTGTTAAGTCACTCCGTTCCCCACTTTCCGCCGAATATTGGAGGCATGGCGTGCAGAGTGGCGGAACTCAACGCCGCTCTTTGCCTCGACACCAGGGCGAAGAAATATAAATTTAAATAAATATTTCTTTTCCTCGAGTGGGGATCGAACCCACAACCGCCGCATTACAGTCACACCCTTGTGCCCCTGGGCTACGACGGCCTCAATTATTAAAACATAAACAATATATATAGAAACAGTTATCTAAACCAATGTTTGACAGATGAAGATAGAGAATAGATTTTATTTTACAATATTAACTTAAGAATCGATAAATGCTTACTAAAGAATCGATAATTGGATAATAATTTGCATTTAATCAGGCATTAGACTTAGCTTAGTATCGATTAAATCTATAAGGATTTCCTAAGAATCGTCACGAAACAAATAATTTCTATGATTCAATAACAAACATAATAGTACAGTTAGGTCAACGAGTCGTGGCCGCCCTGAGGTTATGTTTTCTGTATTTTAACGCATTGTTCATTTGAGAGGAAAATAATCAGAAGTAAAACAAAACCAACCAACTTCAAGTCGGCCAGGACTTGTTGACCGTACTGTACTTCAGCAGAGCGAATAGTGTAATAAAATCTCCCTTTGTTCGTTGCATGCGCGCGCTCAACCTTGCGGGGCTTGTTTTGCCCGAAAACGGAACGCGGAAAATGTACGTTGCATATATTAGACCCAACGGAATTTAAGATTACCGCATTATACATATCTAATTGACTTTTACTAAATACGAAGGACATCCAGAAATACAGTTGGTCTTTTTCTAAATAATAATCTAGTTGATGTCAGGTTGTGGGTTCGATTCCCTGTCGAGAAAATGAAATAAGTATTTATCATTTTTATACATCGGTCTGGTTAAGGCAAAGGCCGCCAGAATTCGGCGGAAATTGGGGACCAAGAGTGTCTAAATTCAAAAAGGAGTAACTTAACACTGGGTTCCCTCTGTCTGCTCTGCATGTTCGGCATACATAAGCTAAAAAAATCTAGTGTTATTCCAAAGACCAGGAAAAAAACAATAAACTTGCATTATATTATGTACATATGACTTATGTGTTAAATATATAATGCTTAACGTCATATTTAATTGTTATATAATATAGTAAACGTAGTTTTATAAATCGTCTAGACTTGAATTAAAATTCAAATAATATATAACAAAAGAAACGCTGGCACACCAGTTTTAAAGTAGACAACAATTGTCCAAAACATTTAAAATATGAAGTGGGCTACCTTGCCTCGTAAAACCTTCGCTTGATCGTACTAAAAGACATTTCAGAACTTGAAAAGGTGCAGAATTCTGTAGACTAAATACAGGATTTGGGGCTTTCTTCTTCTTTATGATGTGCTCGAAAACATTTTAAATTCGCTACTCTTTACATTTTAATACAGTAATGCATCTTTTATAAATGAAATCTCAAGTATATATTTTGTTTCTAATATATTTGCAGAATTTACGTTAAAATATTCTCTTCGTTAAAACATTTCAAAATGTATAATTTCAGCTTCGCAGACCTAGTGTTAAGATTCTCCGCTTCTCACTCCTCACTAGGAGGCTTTGTGAGTTGAATGGCGAAACTCAACGCCGCACTTTCCTTCCTTCGACCCCAGAGCAAAGAAATGAAAATATTAAATAGTTCATTTCCTCCAATCAATCGAACAGTCTAACTGTCGAATTTATAGTCACACGCTTGTGCCAGGACACCGCGACTGGCTTCATATATGTATATTTAAAATCAATTTATTACATGTGGGAAAAACGGTACCAATAAAGTGGAAACATCTGCACAGAGGGTGAGGGGTGCTGCACAGGAAATTAACCCCCAGAATGTATCGCGCACACGCAGCACCAACCCCAATTTATCGGCAGTACGTGTAATTGAGTGTGTATGCTTGGCCAAATCTATATTTCACCAGCGTCCGCCCGGTGCCGTACCACGCTGGAGTGGAACCGTTCTACATCATTAATTACGATAGCGATTGTGAGTCAAATGCATTTGGTGAAGGGAATGTGTTTTGTTTTACAATATAAAAAGCCAATATAGCTTTTAGTTTTATTAAATGAAATCTTTTTTTATTATGACTAGCTTTAGGTAGTATTTTGGACATAGTAGGATAGGCAGAGGGAACCTGGGACTCTAGTGTTAAGACATGGCGTTTCTCATTAAGACATTTCTGTTCCACATTTTCCTAAAAATTCTCGAGGCATTGCATGTTAAGTTGCAGATCTCAACGCTGCGCTTTGCCTCATTAGCCGAGTGAGGAATTGAAAATATTAAATATCATTCAAAGAGCAGCGTTGAGTTCCGCCACTCAACACAGTGCCTTCAAAATTAGTGGAAGTTGAGAACAGAGTGCCACTTGGTTCCCTCTACCTACCGTGTCGTGTGCGGGATAAAGTTAAGGTGATTTAAAAAAAAAAATTTTTTGTTATATATCATTCATTCCCTCCAGTGGGATTTGAACCCACAACTGACGCGTTTACAGTCACATGCTTGTACCTCTGTGCCACAACAGCACCAAAGTATGACAATTATATAATTTTCTAAAAATAAATTAAATAAAACTTTATGTCATAATAAATGTAACTGTAGGAAATAAATTATTTAATATATTCATTTCTACGCTCTGGTGATGACTCAAAGCGCAGCGTTGTGTTACGCCACTCACCACACAATGGCTCAAAAAATTCATGTAAGAAACTGTAAGTACATTACACTCGCAAGCTGGTACAATAAATAACAAACTGCAGTTGACCTAACTGCTATTACAGTAATGCATGCACGGGTCACCCCGTTGTAGGACTGGTAGGTTAGAAATTTAATAGTTAAGCTAGTTTTCTAAGGTTTTGCTATATCTATATGTTCTTTTTTTACCTTCATATTATATCCCGTGCATAGCCGGGTAGGCAGAGGCAAATTGGAAACCTAGTGTTAAGACACTACCGTTCCACACATAAATTTTGGAGGTATTGCGATTTGAGTGGCGGAACTCAACGCCTCGTTACCAGATCTAGGAAATGAAAATATTAAACATTTTAATTCCTCGAGTGGGAAACAAACACACGCTTAGGCCCCTGCGCCTACTGGCCTCAAATATACTGACTATAAGGAAGTAAATATCAAAATCCTTGGCTATCTATAGAATGTAATATCTGTATTACTTTAAGTATCCCATATCTGCGTTACAACAACTAACAGCAACTACAACAAAATTATACCTTATTGCAACAACCGAAGCTATGTACAGACGGTAAGTCTCGAAATGTTCTACTTAGAGGGCTATGTGGAAACGAGAGTGCACTGTGCACTAGTGGGAGACAAAAGATCAGGAGTGACTGCCGGTATAGTGTATGAGGTACGAGCTGTGGAGTTCAACGTGCATTTGAAAGGTGACAATGCGATAAGAACATTTAGATTTTTTTTTACAAAAATAACGTTGTTTTTTTGAGGACTGCTCTTATTTATAACTTAATTACTTAGCTGTATCTCTAGCGGGGTAGTCAGAGAGGACGGAACTACTTATTTATAAAAAGTATGGAAATCTTTTTTTCTCTTTTTAGTTTTATTGGAATAAATAGTACATGCAAAGCAAATCGCGGTCGCGATCATCCGGACTATCGGTTGCGATATTTTAGTATGTATGCAATATAAGAAAATATGTACATACGTATACGATGTTTCCCTGATATATATGTATTAAATAAAAACAAATATGTACTTATTTAAAAATTAAACGCCGACTTTTCAACACTTTGCAGTAGTCTGTGTTCACTGACTACTGCATTAAAATAATTATTATTTCCCTCGAGTGGGGATCGAACCTACAATCGTCGCGTTACTGTCACACCCTTATGTCCTTGCGCCACGAGGGCTTCGATATTTTTTCGATATATTACATTTATATGTACAGAGTTGATATTACCTACAGTTCCGTAAAAAAAAAAAACAAATGGTGACACTAGTCCGAGGTATTATTTCTTAAAGCCGCCGACACAACGCGAGGGGACTTTTTGGGTCAAGCCAGTACCTATACGATTGTAGCGACTGTTCCTTGATTTGCTCTACCTTTGATGTAGTTATTTGCTTTATAATAGATTTTAATTTTAAGACAACTCGTGACAAATTCTAGAAGACTAAATTTGAGGAGACACTTTGTGGGTTCGATTCCCACTCGAGGAAATTAAATACTAAATATTTTTATTTCTTCGCTGATGTCGAGGCTAAACGTGGCGTTGAGTTTCGACACTCAACATGCCTCCAGAATTTGGTGGAAAGTGGGTAGCCGAGTGTTTTAATACTAGATTCCCTCTGCCTATCCAGCACACAGCGTGAAAAAAAAATTCTATGACATATACAATATTTTCCAATATTCGCGTTTTTTTTCTTTGGTGCGTCGCATTTTAGGGAAATTATTAAAATTTTTATTTAGTCATTGTTCTTTTCTGTGTAATTTTCCTTATGCAGAAGCAATTGTACAGTAACGAGTGTTTTAAATACCTATACAAATATTTCCTTGAATAAGGTTTGTATAAGAAAATTGATATTTAAAACAAAGAAATGTAATTTTCAACAAACACCTTCAGATATATTTGTAATAAATAATCAGGTACAAGCTGTATCTGGCACACAGCAGGGTAGCCAGAGGGAACCTAGTATTAAGACACTCCGTTCCCCACTTTCTGCCGAATTCTGGAGGCTTTGCGTGTTGAGTGGCAGAACTCAACGCCGCGCTTAGCCTCGACACCAGAGCGAAGAAATGGAAATATAAAATTAAGTAAATGTTTCGTCTCCTCGAGTGGGAATCGAACCCACAACCAATCGGTTTTACAGTCACACTTCATGGCTGGCTTTTAATTATTTCGAATCTACACTTCTAGTATACAATTAAATAGTTTTAATTTAGACGAAATTTAGTTTTAAATTACGTCTGAAAACCGCACAACGAAGGTCGATAGAAACAGTTAAAAGTTTAAAATCATAAAGACGATATAAACGTCGTGTTAGTGGTGGTTGCGTAACAGCTATTAACCTGCATATATAAATTAGGTATCTGTGTTGAAGTGGCCGCATCGTTATTAAATATAACGTTATACTAAATGAGCACCTGTAACCTAATGAAATTTTAATTATTTTAATTACAAGAAGAGATGGCCACGTGAATTATATTATATTAGGCTAATAATATTTTAAGAGAATATTTATATATATACATAAAAATAAGTACCCGTAGGTAAGAGATATTTTTATGAAATGCTTTTATCGGTTTTCATTTAGAATATTTAGTTACCGACAGACATTTCAAGTGATAATGGAAAATAGCTAAATTTGGTACTGTATTCGAATTAAATAATTATTTTAATGGTAATTTAAGAAAATGACCGTATAATATTTTTTAGTCACGCTGTATGAGAGGGAACCTGGGAGGTGGGAACCTAGGTTAAGATACTCCGTTCTCATCAAGACGCTTTCATTTCCCACTTTCTGCTGAATATTGAAGGGTAGCATGGCATGTTGAGTGGCGAAACTCAACGCCGCGCTTTTACGTCATTACCAAAGCGAGAAAATGATAATATTCAATATTTAATATCCCTGAATAGCAATCAAACCCACAATCCGTCGCGTTTACAGTCACACACCACGACGCACACGCGGCCCCAATACCTTATAACAATAATAACTTAATGATACTGTAACAACAAAAACATAAAAAAATTAAAGTTTATTATAAAATCAACACATCAAAACAAAAAAAAAACAAACCAAAAGCACTTCAAAAAGTTAATGATTACCAAAAATCTTCACAAGAGTCATGACGCAAGTGTTTCGTGGGGGTGTATGTGGGCGGGATGGAAGTAATTGTTGTCTGGTCACATGTGATTCACGTATAATATATACCTAATATACCGAACACCGGTTACAATGAACTTAAATTTAATCTTTCAATTTACTAAAACGCAATTTATATTTATGAATTTATGGATTTCCTTCAAAAACATATTGCGCATATATTTGAGTTAAATTGTGTGAGTATACTTTAAGGTCCAGTTTGAGGCCAGTCGTGGCGCAGGGACACAAAGTGTAACTGTAAAACCGACTGGTTGTGGGTTCGATCCCCACTCGAGGAGATGCAATATTTACTTAAATTTATATTTTCATTTCTTCGCTCTGGTGTCGAGGACAAGCGCGGTGTTGAGTTCTGCCACTCAACACGCAATGCCTCCAGAATTCGACAGTAAGTGGGGAACGGAGTGTCTTAACATTAGGTTCCCTCTGCCTACCCTGCAGTGTGTGAGATACAGCGTGAAGCTGATAATATACTTTAAATAAGACGTTATTTGGTTTAACCTTTTCGTATTAAATACAATTAGTATATTTGAGGCCAGTAGTGACGTAAGGGCACAAAGGTGCGACTGTAAACGCCTCAGGTTGTGGGTTCGATTCCTACTAGAGAAAATCGCCGCCATTCATCACGCAATGCTTACAGAATTACACACTAGGTTCCTAGTTTCCCTTTGGTTATCAATAAAACGTGCGTGAAACTAAAGGAATGATTTGTTTTAGTTTTTTCCATTTTTTATGCAACGCATTCGCTTTGCCTTACCAGAGCTAATAAATTTAATCAGTCAATCCTCACGAGGGGGACTCGAACATACGACCGTCTGATTTAGAGTCAAACTGTAAATACAAATAACATATACCTACTTAAATGATATAAAATATTTGATCTTAAATCCAATATCTTGGTTAGAACACGACAACTACCCAATTACAAAAACAAATAATGTAAATTTTATGTTAAAATCGCCCCAGAAGTTTACATAGACTGCTCTACTGCGTCCTCGATTGTCAATTCCTGCTTCCCAAATGTCTGTCGATAAGGGTCAGGGATATCTACGTTACGTCATTCTCGACTATATTATTTTTCTTTTTTATTTCAGATTCACGCTGTATCCCGCATATAGTAGGGTAAGCAGACGGAATCTAGTGTTACGACACTCCGTTCGGCATTTTCAAGGCATTATATGTTGAGAGTGGCGAAACTTAACGCCGCGCTTGGCTTAGTGCCAGGGCGAAGAAATAAAAATATTAATATATTATAATCCATTTCCCCGACTGGGAATGGAACCTCTACCGAGGCGTTTTATTGTTATCTTCTTTATGAGTGTATAATAAACAATATTATTATTATTATCAACAATTTGATATATATAGGTATATGCATTTTTTAAGCTGACGTTCCAAATGTTTCATACTAATTCGTGGTCACGAGTTCACTTGAATGTCTGTTTGGGACTGTCTGTGCGTGCCCATGGACTACTTGTAAAGCTTTTAGAAATATTGGATTCAATATGTATATGAATACTCAACTACGAGACACGCAATGCCTCCAGAGTTCGGCGGAAAATGGGGAACTGAGTCTTAACACTAGGTTCCCTGTGCCTACCCCGCTGTGTGCGGGATACAGCGTGAAGCCGATTTAATATGTATATATATTAAAATATTCTAAATTAATCACCAAATATACTTTAATAAAACCACAAAAAGTCACAACTATTAATAAATGTAGCATAACAAAAATTACAGCCGATTTAAAAAAAAAAGTCACACTTCTCTGTCGATGTCGTTTCAAATTAAGAGTCAGTAATTTTCCACAACAAAAAATATGTGAAAATGAAGGTTAAGCTTTCTATCCTCACACGTTTATTAAAACAAGGACAACAGTCAGTTTAATGGCGCGCAATAAAAGTGACTGCTGTCCTGGTACTCGGTATATGGGTCAAGTGCGATTTACAAGAACTACAAACTGTAAAGCTCCTTGGACAGTTTAATGAATCCTATAAATTTAAAAGTATTTTGCTTCACGTTTTATCCTATATGTAGCAGAGGATGGAGACCTTGTGCTAAGACACTCCACTCTCCTTTCCTCCGAACTCTGGAGGCAGTTTCCGAGAGCTATTTGCACGTTAGAATAAAAATATAATTAAAAAAAACACTTGTCGTGATATACGTTAATAAATAATTACCATATCTTTTGTTTAACAATAAATAAATCAAAAATAAACATACTCCTGAGGCATTTATTTTATAAGAATGTTAAAATTACTGAAGTGTTCCCCACTAACTATAACTTGGACCTTTTCAAGGCAAGAGTGAATAGGCACTATCTACGTAAGCTTGCTCCACTTACCACCAGGTGAGATAGCGGACTAATGCTTGCTTATCTCCAGTAAAAAAAAAAAATTAAATAAATATTGTTATATTCAACGGAAACTTAATTATTTCCACATCGAAAATGTAATTTCTTCAGATTTATATAAACCGATTTGGTTAGTAAATTGAGGCAACGCGGATTTGCAATTACAGCAGACTGCAGCTTGAGATGGAAGTAATTACTGGAAAGGCCTTTAACAGTTAATAATGTAAGTCTTGATGCAATTTAGTGTCGAACACTGTGTTATAAAAATGGTATTTTTTCAGCTTCACGTTGTATCCCGCATGTAGCGAGAAGGCAGAAAGTGCCCAGTGTTAAAACATTCCGCTCCCCAATTTCCGTTGAATTCTGGAGGTATTGCGTATGGGTGGCGGAACTCAACACCGCGATTTGCCTCTACACCAGAGTGGAAAAATAAAAACATTCCATTTCCTCGTGTTGGTATCGAACCGACAACCTGTCGCATTTACAGTCACACGCTTGTGCCCCCGCGCCACGTCTGGCCTCACTGGTGTATTAATAATTTTAAAAAAATGTTATAGCAAACTTTTAATGACTTTTCATCTAGAGAACTCTACACACTTGTGTTTTTGTACAAAAAAGAACCTACTCTGAAGTCTGAAACGCAAACTCACACAGATATATTGCAGTTGTAAACATCATTTTTTTATATGTTTCTAGCATCACATGAATTTGATTAACTGCGGTGGTTTATAGTCCATTACGTAAATTATCTCTCATATATCTGTGCCTTCCTTTTTAGTTCATTTTCCCTAATCACCTTCGGCACTAAATACCGCTTTGTGGTAATAGATCGAAGAAACACATTTAAATTCATTATAAATATTAACAAGCACGAAGCGTGATTTGAACCACTAACCATCAACCACACGTTACACTGACCCACAATTAAGAATACAGAATATGCTAAATTTAAAAATCTAGCACAATCTTAAGATCTAATCTTTTAAACCACTGTTGCAATCTCATAATTCTTAAGATGAACACATATCGTGAAAGGTAGGTAGAAAAAGAGAGAGGTAGAGAGAGAGAGAGAGAGGAATATACGGAAGGTCAACACATAGCAATGTAGACTGCAAGTGAACGAACTGCATAGTGACGCATAATTACATTTCAGAATGAGTCACCAAGTGGACCCTTTGACGTTTATTTTCCTTTCCTATTCGCTCAAACAATACACGTTCCTTTCATTTATGGAATAACTTGAAAATATTCGAATCGATGTTTTATCATCATAAATGTGATATAGTCGTTTTATTCTGTTTACATTCGTTTTTTTTTCCTAACAAAAACTATATCAAGAGGCCAGTCGTGACGCAGTAGCACAAGTGTGTGATTGTGAACGCTACAGGTTGTGGGTTCAAGTGGGATTTCTGGAGGAAACTAAATATTTAATATTTTCATTTTCTTCGCTCTGGCGTCGAGGCAAAACGTAGCGTTGAGCTCCGCCACTCAACACTTATTGCATCAGAATTCGGCAGAAAATGGGGACGGAAGTATCTTAACGGGAATGGACTTTTTTAACACTATATTCCCAGTTTTCCCTTCGCCTCTTTTGCTATATGCGGAATACAGCCAAATAAAAAGCTAAATAAAAAACTACTGCATGTTTTCGACGTCATTAGTCACTGCACTAAAGCACCACTAGGGATTTCTAATTTTGTGCCGTAGTAATTAAATTTCAATCAACCTTTATAATGAAGTATTGCAATATTAAACTTATTATTTGTTTAATCGATTAAATTCTGTATGATGTAGGTATAGATATAAATAATACAATACAGCAAGACATAACTCTCTTTAGCATATTTGTTATACTTAAGTAAGTATACCAAACGATAATAATATTTGTACATTTAAAACAACTGTTTTAATATAACTATATTGTTTAGTTTTTTTTATTCAGATTCGAATCCATCATTTAAATCTATACCTACTTATAATAAAATCGCAACTGTAGTGTGGAAGATAGATGAGAATATGTTATTATTATTTTTCTCTTATTGTCGGTTTTTACCGTTTGAGTTAGCGCTTGTTCACGCTAGTTTCAAATTAAATTGCCATAAAGCCAATTACCATTTATGTATAAATATAATTAATAATTATACATAAATAATAATTGTGAATTAGATCGAATTTCGTACAATTACATAAGAAGCACGCACTAGCAACGTACCTACTCGTATGTCATTCAGAGCGAATATGATAAACACACAATACTACTACACAGTACAAACAGAAACACTTTCACGTCCCCTGTAGCGTGACGGTCAGTGCTGTCGAAATAGTAATAAAACATACTTTATTTTTAAACATTTTTAAAGTGTTAAACCACATTTAGGAAAGAAAAATACTTAGAAAACATATAAAAATTTTAATGTGGCGGGACTCGAACCCGCGCCTCCCTATCTTTGGGTAGCGGAAATTTGTAAAAATCTCCCTATAGAGATGCTAACAAAATAAATAGGTTATAAATAAGCGTGTAAAAATTTCGACGTAGCTTGATGAGAACGCCAACGCCAAGCCATACGGCTTAGTGGTCAGAGCGAATTCTGTAGGCATTACGTGTTAAGTGGCGGAACTCAACGCCGTGCATTATATCGATACCAAAGGAAAGAAATTAAAATATTAAATATTTCATTTCCTCGATTGGGAATCGAGCCCGCAACCTGTCTCGTTTACACACACGCTTGAGCCCCTGAGCAACGAATGGCCTCGCATTATTTTTGTATGAAGCGTTTAATCAAATTGAGTGAACAGGAAGTGCTCATGTGTATAGTCTATGCAAAAGGGCATAAAACGCAAGGTCTCGTGGAGCCATATTGTAAATTGAACGATTTAAAACTTTTCTGAATTATCTCTATGTAGCATTATAATACTGAACTTCCGGTTATCATTCGAATTAATGGTTTAATTTTATATGTTTAATCAAGATAAAGAGGTCAAGTACGTGAACTAATTTCTCAATCGCTTACCAATTTAGATTTTAAGCAATTCATATACAAAAATGTGAACAAAAAAACATAATATATTCTATAACGACAACATACGCAATATTACAAAATTATTTAAACGAGCCTACTTTAACAAAGCTGATGAATTAAAAAAAAAAACACAAATAAAAAACTTCTTTAAGTAATCGGTGTACATATACAAAAAAAAGCAACTGATTTGAGAACCACATACATCCTTCTATTTGAAAAACTAAAACACACAGATCAAGGCTATTTAGTTATTTATAGTTATATTACAAAATTTAATGATAGATAGAAGCAAATTCAGTGTAATCTACAGTCTTCAACATATGTTTTACACAATCCACCATCTTGGATCAGAATGAAAGGTATTAGATTCGGCGAGGTTGCGACACCGAGCTAGCACTAAGTGGAGCGGTGCTATATGCAGAAGACCTTCACCTAAATGATTTCGTGCTCCCGAGGGACGTTACGCCTTGTGCTATACAACGTTTGATACTCGCGGTACAGTTACCGTGTAAAGTGCTTTTCACATTTCAGGTTAAAAAAGTATACACTGTAAACTATACAACTTTTTTTAGCGCAAATAGCACGGTAGACAAAGGGAAGCTGGGAACCCAATGTTAAGTTACTCCGTTTCCATTAAGACTATTTCCGTTCCCCATTTTCCGCCGAATTAGTGAAGTGAGTTATTTATGCAAAAATACGTTTTTCTTTAATATAGTTTACTGTGTGAGATTAGTGTAAGCTCGAACACTTCTGCACAAAATATAAATAAGTATTTTAAAAACAGGCTTCTCTAATGGCATTTAAACAGATACGGAAATAATGCAGTGAGTAATGTGTAACGTCATTAAATATTGTATGTTATATGTATATTTAAATTAAAATTATTGTGATATCCATTATCCATACCGATACAAATTGACCTTCGCATTTTATTGTGTTACACAACACACCTTAAACAATTAGGCTTCCTTAAGTTATAATAGAAGTTTCATTTGAAACTAGTTGTTTTTTGAAAGAGAAAGAACACTATTCGCTTTAAACATAAATAAAGTAACTTTAAAAATGAATTATGATTATCAGAAACATCTAAAATAAAGTTTTATTTATAAAAAAGTATATAAAATAATGTAACAAAATTTACTAGGCTAAGCATTATAGTAAATTTCAGTTTCTATATCTCTTTATCCTCTACGAAACTAAGTCCCTAATAATCTAGCTCCACGCTGTATCCCTAGTCAGAAAGTCTCTAATAAAATATGGGATTTTCTTTTTTTATTTTATATTATCTAACAAAGGAACCGAAATAAATTTATATTATTTATTATGACGCTAAAGATAACAATTATAAATAGTAAAATATTAAAAAAAATATGAACTAATAATAATAAAACTATAATAGAAATGTTCAAACGACTGTACCGGGGACGTTCTAAACACAAAATGATGATGTAATGATTGGCGCGAGTGATGGAGTGTGCATTTGCAATAATAGATGCAACACAATTATATGGTCTACGACTATATAGTATTGCTATGAGAAAGAGTTAGAATTATACACTTTATACATAAAATCAAATTAAAATCAAATCAGCTTCACGCTGTATCCCGCACACAGCAGAGTAGGCAGAGGGAACCTAGTGTTAAGACACTCCGTTCCACTCATTCTGGAGGCATTGCGTGTTGAGTGGCAGAACTCAACGCCGCGCTTTGCCTCGACACACAGACACAGAGCGAAGAAATGGAAGTATTAATTTAATTAATTATTTCATCTCCTCGAGTGGGGATCGAACCCACAATCAGTCGGTTTTACAGTCACACTTTGTGCCCCAGCACCACGACTAACACTTTATACATAATAATAAAAAAAACTAAAGTTTTACCAGATTACTACTAGATTCACTCAAAATGTAGACTACATTAGTAATATCGTTATTTAAAGTATATTATACAAAACATAAAAAATGAGGCGGTCGTGGCGCAGAGGCACAAGGATGTGAGTGTAACGCGACGGTTGTGGGTTCGATCCCCAGTCGGGGGAATTAATTATTATTTATTGTAATATCTTTATGTAAAGAATACATTGGCACTAAGGCACAAGAGCGGCGTTGACTTCCGCAACTCAACACGCAAAATTTTTCAGAAAGTAGAGAACAGAGTGTCTTAATATTATGCTGATTATTTTGCCACTAAATCTTTCTGTTTCTATTTATTTAATAATAATACGAAAATAAAAGTGAATCTTTTAGAGAACATAAAATCTTTTATGCCACGCTTTAATATAACACAAGGATAACGTTTGGTATTAGTAACTGATTATATGATGCGAAACAAACATCACATCGTTGTACAAACATCCTAGACAGTACGCGGAAATATTTCAATGAAATAACTTAAAAAATTCTATAAGTAATGTATTTAATTATAGCAAAATAATATAGACTTTTTTATTTAAATTCAATAGCATGGATTTCTGAATACTTTAAGCATTTTTTCCTCTTATAACACTTTGTGTGTGTATATATTTTGACATTTGTATTGCAATTGACAATGCATTTAAATCAACATTCACCTAATTTTTTTAAAAAATAAAAAAAAATAGATTTAAAAAACATATTCAGAAGTTTCTAAGTTATATTTTAGTACGTGCAGTGAAAACTGACAACTCTATATTTAATACTCAAATAATGAAGTAAACAATGAACAGCAGGAAAAGATAAAGTCGTTCGTACTACATATAATGATACTTAGATTCCACTTGTTTAATCACAAAAGATGCTACGAGATAATTAAGATACTTTTTCAAGGTATGTAAACTCGGAAGTGACAGTCAGTTCTCACTGCAACGTCGTGTTCGTGACTGTCATTAGACTTGGCAAGTGAGTACTATCTAAGAGAAATCACTTACTTGCACTCGTAAACTCTTGAGAGCGGGGAACTTGGCAAGTCTGTCAACCTCGTCCCACGTCGCCAGACCTGTGTTATTTAAATTTAAAAATCGCAGGTGCCTGAAAAAGATTAAATTATTTATATATAATATATTTGTACATTTGTATATTATTTTTGAAGGCTAATATTTTAGAAGCTTAGCCCTATAGAAAAATGGTTTTTGACATATGTGGTGGTTAAAATTGTCAGAACCGGTTGGTTGGTTGGGTAAATGAATGGATGGATGGATACCACATATAAAGTCTTTGTAGGCTAGATCCATATTTTAAAAATGGCTTTCGCAAAAGATATAAGGGCGGTAATGGTGTTTTTCTTACTTAAGTAAAATGGATTGGAGATCAAATCAAATGAAAATTGGTGAAAAGACCACTTATAGTATACAATTGAAAAGTCAGAAATTCAATTATAAAAATATAAACCCAACTGCTCCTGACTACAGACGGCCTATCGGATATTATGTTTTTAAAATAATATTACCATTTTCACCCAAATTATTATTTAAAGGTTTAGTGAAATTATGATAATATTTTTATATAAAAATAATACAGATATTTCTCTGTGCACGTCCGCATCACATCAAATCACACAGGTTCAGTGGGTCAATGATAATTATGAAATAGATTTATTACACGCTGATAAATGTGACATTGAAATTTAGATATACGTCATCTGTGGCTTCAATTGCAGTTTGGGTTAAAGACCAGATGATTAGTTGCATAAAATTAAACGAGCACTAATACGTACTGCTGGTTAGTCTTAAACCATTTAACTAAAATAAGAACGGCTTTGGGATTTAAAACGATTATATAAATGTGTTTTTTTTTAATTAGGTCACCCAATTTAAACAATGTCACTGAATAATTGAGCAACGAATATAGAACAGTTCGAAATTAACTGTTTTCTTTCTTGTATTATCTATTTACTAAATTGTATTGTACCTAAAATACCATAATTCATAAGACTTACGGGAAGGCATCATGGCATTTCTTGTTTCCATTAATATCATCGCATTTTTCACATGGATCCGGCTCTAGCGTTGCTAAGGGACAGTCGTTGACCAAAAGGGTTTCCAAATTAGGAAAAGCATAACCCAGCTTTGCTATTTCATGCCAGCTGTTTATGGGATTTCCCGAAAAATGTAGTTGTTTCAGCTGCTCATGAACAGGTTCAGTAGCTTCAATGTTAAGTCGCGAACACCCCTCGCAAATATCTTTGTCATCAACTTCCTTGCCACTCAAATTCACATACGAATACTCATTGAGACTCAAATGCAGTTCTTCTAGAGCTGGTAGAGCCTTGAGTAGTCCAAGAACACTTGGCCAACCGACATAAGTAGAGTTTAATACCAGATGACTGAGACTGTCCCAGCGTGGATTCAGAGCCTGTGCGGCTTGTATTTGTGCAGAAAGTCGGTTGAAACTTAAGTTAAGAAATCGGACACGAGGCGTCTGCTCCAGCACTGCAAACACCTAAAAATAAAAGAAACTATGTATAACGTTTTCGTCTTTTAAGTTACATCATTAAAACTTATAATTTTGTGCCGTTGCAAAGTGAAGTGACAAGAAAATGGTGTAATAATAACTTAATTTCATAGTTTTACATACAATTTACTACTTACTTACCACTATACACAACGACATGGTGCAATTTTGTTAAATATTACTCATTACTTACTTACTATGTAATAGTATACTCCTACGATATGTTCAAAATTTTAGATTTAAGCTTAAAGTGACCTAATAATTAAACTACTCACCTCTTCCCAATCTGTCAGTTTATTATTGGCAAGATCTAACTCAACTACATCAGCGCATTTATCAGCTAAGGCACTAGCGTCTCCTGCGCAGTCAATATCGCAGTCATTTAGTACCAGTAAAGTGGGTACACTAAGTCTGGGTGAACGTTTGGGCACGAATATAGCCACTGGCATGTCATCTATAGACGGGTTGACTTCACCTTTAGCGCCATACTTGCGCTCCAGTGCTTCCAAAAGCGAGGGCATTTTTATCTGGCAACAAAGATACATTTCATTAGACTGATTAGTATTTTGATAAATGTCAATAAATTACCAATTTTTTATTCAATAAAACTGGTCAAATCATCTCTCACCAACTTACACACTGTATATCATTTTTAATTTACCATGTATAAAGATGAGGCCAGTTGTGGCGCAGGGGCACAAGCGTGTGACAGTTGTGGGTTCGATTCTCACTCAAGGAAATTAAATGTTTAATATTTTCAATTTTTCGCTCTTGTGTCAAGACAAAACGCGGCGTTGAGTTCGAACACAACATGAAGAATAGATTGTTTTAACACAAGGTTCCCTCTACCTACACAACTATTTGCGGTATACAGCGTGAAACTAAAAAAAAAATGCGTAGTGATTCGTACTCACAGACAGATTCAGAGAATAATATTCATGAAAAATCTGGATCTTGTTGGGATTTGAACCAGTATCTTCAATTTAGCAAACAGACTCACTTGATAAGAGTATCGAGCTTATTAAAAAAACAGTTTGCATTACAGAAATTGAATAGCTGTTTTGTTTACTAATTTAACATTTATTTGTATCATGATTAAATGTTCCGTAATTAATGATTGCAATCACTTCCTTTCAAAAACTATTGCAGACGAAGTAGCAATACTTTAGCAATAAAAGGTTAAAACGGTTAAGGAACAGTTATTTTTTTTCCTGAAGTTGAGGTTATGAGGTACAAGACATTTCTAAAAAGGCAATCATAGACAAAGGTCAGGGTCGTTTCTGAAAGGTGGACTATTAAAAACTGTTTGTACCTTAAGCGTGCCTGTTTGTAATTTGGAGATTGATTTATAAGTTATAATCAGCTTTATGCTGTATCCCGCACACAGCATGGTAGGCAGAATGAATCTAGTGTTAAGACACTCCGTTCCTCACTTTCTGTCGAATTCTGGAGGCATAGCGTGTTGAGTGGCAGAACTCAACGCCGCGCTTAGCCTCAACACCAGAGCGAAGAAATGGAAATATTTATGATTTATAAGTTACAGATACATATTTGCCTTTCGAATATAAATACATATGTATCAACTCACTAGGGAGTACGCTTCAGGTACGATCAGTTTTTTTTACTGTGATACACATTTTTAATAAGAATAAATAAAATAATTGATATAGTCATAGATACATAGTTCGAAATAAAGCACATCTACACCTACACCAGGTACCTCTACTTAACGTCAGTTATAGAAGCAAGAAATAAGATATATATATATATATATATATATATATATATATATATATATATATATATATATATATATATATATATATATATATATATATATATATATATATATATCTACAATGATGCATTTAATACTTTAATCATATTTAAACAGATTAGCATAACGTAAGATAACAATTGCATATAATGTTGTACAATATTATTTATATACTTCACTACTTATTAAATTATGATAAAAACATGCGCAGTGGAACACCGTGTGAATGTAAACGGTGTGGTTGGGGGTTCGATTACCAGTCAGGAAAGCGGATAAAGACAAAGGTAAGGTAAGGTACACGCACCGCCTCGAAATCCAGCGGACAGCGGAGAACAGAGGATTTGCAGGATAAGAATTAGTAACCTAACATACCTAATGTTAGCCCTCTGCCTATCCTGTCATGAGCTGGATGAATCTCTCTCACTCATTAATATGAGTGGAAAGTAAAAAATAGAAAACAAGCGGACGTTGATAACAGTACCCTACCAATTTATCATATTGCGACACTTCAATTAATAATTTATCTGACGATGATCAGGCTATATGACTCGCTGTTTTCAACAGAGTGAAATCGGAATCACATTTTTAATTAAAATAATTAATATTGCATTTTCAAAAGTGTGACTGTAAAATCGACTGGTTGTGGGTTCGGTCCCCACTCGAGGAAAAGAAATATTTATTTATGTTTTCATTTCTCCGCTCTGGTGTCTTGGAAAAGCGCGGCGTTGAGTTCCGCCACCCAACTCGCAATGCCTCCAGAACGTGGCGGGAAGTGGATAACGGAGTGTTTTAACACTAGGTTCCCTCTACCTATCCTGCTGTATACGGGATACAGCGTGAAGCTGATTTGATTTAATATTGCATTTTAGTTAAAATTAATGTATAATTTGTTCGAAATTTTTGGTTTAATAATAATGCTTCTAATGATAATGGCGATGTTAAATTTTAAAGTGCAATTAAGCAATTCCTAACGACTCACTAATTGCGAATTTTAAATTCTTCAAGTTATAGGTTTTCAAGGAATACTTTATGAGTTCACTGATCTATGAATGTACGCGTTATTCTATAGCAGTGGTTCCCAACCAGTGGTCCGCGGACCACCAGTGGTCCGCAGAAGCCTAAATATGGTCCGCGAACGATTTTAACTTTATCACTGAGGATGGTGAAGGGAAGTTACTGTTTAATTTTCACAGTTAATTTTTATTATACCTATATGCATAGTGGTCAAAGAAACTACGACAAAATATTAAAACGAAGTAAATACCAAATTACTACAATTTGCATTTGCGTTATTGGGGTTCCGTATAATTAAATAGAAAAAAAAACATCACAAACCTTCAATTTTCTAAACTAAAATTTTCCAATTTTTAGAAATTGTACTTCCGATTGACCTAAAATTGGTACAGTAGCCCCGATAGGTGAGTCCGACTCGCACTTAACCGGTTTTTTAAAACAATACTCATATTAATGTAATAAATAACAATATAAAAGAAGGATTTTATTATTGAGAAAGTGTTAAGGTCGTGTCTTAAATCAAGGTTGCTATATTTCGTTTGTGTGTTGCCTGTTTAATTAACCACTCGTTATTTACGGTTTGTACTTGATAATAAAATAAAAGTGACCTTTGATTGTTATGTTTCTATGTATATATAAAAAATATTTAAAAAAAAATCGACAATTTGCTTTAATTAAAGATTTATGTAAGACTGTGGATATTATAGCATATCACGCTGTTGACTCTATTTAAACGGTTTTGTGATGCATATTTATAAGCTTTTTAAATAAAAAATGCTTCACGCTGTTCATTTCGGCGGAAAGTGGGGAATGGAGTGTCGTAACAATAGGTTCCCTCTACCCAGCAGTGTGCGGGATACAGCATGAAGCTGATTTAATTTAATTTATAATTCACACGCTGTATCGTATCGTAGATTGGTAGGTAGATAGGTAGGCACAGGGAACCTAGTGTTAAGACACTCTGTTCATAATTTTCCACAGGCTGAAGGCATTGCGTGTTGAGTAGCGGAACTCAAGGCCGCGCATTGCCTCAACACCAGAGCGAAGAAATCAAAATATAAATTTAAAAAAATATTTCATTTCCTTGAGTGCAGATCGAACCCACAACTGTTTACAGTCACACACTTGTGCCGCTGCGCAACGACTACCCTCCATGAGTAAAAAATTATTACTATTTAAATTATTTAGAAACGTTTAATTAACCGAAAAAAAATGTATAATACATGTGCATATTAGGAATAGAAATAAAAAGTTTATACAAAAAAATATATTTTGCATTAAACTTTTACTTTAAAAGTTAATTAAAGTTTTAAGTTACAGAAAACAAAGCAAAGCCTCTGGAGAGTAAGTTGTAAAAAAAAAGTATATCGAAGCAGTTGTTCGTCTTAGAAATATTAGACGGTGGTAGAGAATTCAATTAGTTGGTTAGGCGCGGACTAGACAATAGAGTCGGTTTGTACTTAGGAGATAATAATCTTATAAAGGAGCTGCGCGGACCTTGACATGCAATTTCTGTGTGCAAATTAGACTTAATATCATATGTTAAGATATATTATATTAATATAATTTTAATGTATGTATAATAAATAAAGTATATAATAATATCGAGGCCAATCGTGGCGCAGCGGCACGAGGTGTGACTGTAAAACTGACTGGTTGTGGGTTCGATCCCCACTCGAAGAGATGAAATATTTACTTAGATTTCCAATTTTTTCGCTCTGGTGTCGTGGTTAAGCGCGGCGTTGAGTTCTGCCACTCAACACGTAATGCCTCCAGAATTCGTCAGAAAGTGGGGAACGGAGTGTCTTAACTAAAGGGAATCGAACACAGCCTGTGGAGTTTACAGTCACACGCTTGTAGCCTCGGCCACAACTGACCTCAAATATGTACTTCTTTATATATTATATAAATACAAATATGTATATAAATATGTAAATTCTTATATATTTTTTATATTTCTGTTACAAAAAAAAGTCATTAAAATATATTTGTATAATAATTATTGTTATAACGTTTCTGCCTATTTTAATTCCAGTCATAAATACACTCAACACGCACTGTACCTGAAAATTAGGCGAAATATGAGGAACAGGTGAACTTAACTAGGTTTCGTCTACCTGCTGCCTCTCTCATGGAGATAAAAGCTGCTTTTTTACTTAAATAGTTCAAAATAATCAAAAATATCAGCTTCATGCTGTATCCCACACACAGCAGGGTAAACAGAGGGAACCTAGCGTTAAGACACTCCGTTACCCACTTTCGCCGAATTTTGGAGGCATTACGTGTTGAGAGTGGCGGAACTCAACGCCGCGCTTTGCCTCGACTCCAGAGCAAAGAAATGAAAATATAAATTTAAATAAATATTTCATTTCCTGAGTGGGGATCGAACCCACAACCAGTAGATTTTACAGTCACACCTTGTGTCCCTGAGCCATGACTGGCCTCATCTAAAAGGTAATAACAAAAATTATAGTGAACTCTTTACTACTACAGCTATCTGTATAACAGAAATAGTGCTAGCTAGTGCATAGAGAGAGCGGCACCTTTTTGAGACACAAAGCAAAAGTCACCGACTTTGCTGAATAGCGCTCTTAGCGAGATGTCGCGTGGAGGGTAGTGGAACTGGAAATAAATATTTTGTTTTGCTTTCGCATGACAGGTTATTGTACCTAAAGTAGGTATTGAAATATAAGCAACGAGGATTTTGTTTTACTTTAAATATTGTATATAATAAGGATTGTAAGTAAGCAAACTGCAAAATACCACGACTGGTGAGACCAGTAGTGGCGCAGAAGCAACAAGTGTGTGTTGTGGGTTCGATTCGATTGTGGGTGGGTGAAATTTGGAAAGTGGGAAACATAGTGTTTTAACATTAGATTTCCTCTGCCTTTCGGGCTATTGGGATACAGCCTAAAGCTGAAAAGACAATATAAATAAAGATATCATGATAAATGAAAAAATATATATATTAATATGTTTTTTTATATTTATATCAACATAATGTTTACCTAATATATGTACAAAATGGAATTTGTGGATGTAATATTGTTTTTAGCACGATGATGCATGCCCACGCCTCTTGTTCCATAAAAGATATAATGATAAGTATAAGTACGAGTATATCTTATCTTTGACTGCGTCGTAGTCTCTACAATAGTTTTCAACAATAAATTTCAATGTCAGTTGAATATAAATTAAATAAATATTAAAGAAAAAGAAATTTATTTATTATATATTAAGTATTTAAAGAAAAACATTTATATTAAATAGTTTGCTCGTCTTTTAAAGGTTATATTTTTAAAAAAAGTACTATTACTATATATTAGTTGACCTCAATTCATTATTCAGTTTACGCAATACCTTATTAAAGTTTTACAATATATCTCACGCTGTAGATAACTTTACGGAAAATCCAGTCTCATTCACTAGAATTTTACGACTAAAAGTAGAAGTTAATATACTTTAGTAAATATTAAAGATAAAGAATAAATCATAGGAATATAATAAAAAACATTATTTTCATATCGTAGAATAAGTGTTACGTTGCCATTTTTTAATATTTTTCAAATGCAAAGTGTATGAAATACGAATCTCGAAAAACTCTCTAAAGATAAAATATTTCTTCTTATACTATTTTTCATTTCAATTTAAGATCAACGCATGGTAGATTTTAAGTAAAATCACGTCAGCCGCACCCCGGCGCGACGTCGACGTCGGAGGGCGGAGGGCGGCGAACCTCTCCGTCTCGACGGTAGTCTCGACCTTTGTTCTGTGCTCTTGCTCTTTAATAATTCGATTTTGGATATCGTCGTCAAATTTTAATTAACTATGATGATAGGCTTGTTAGCTGTCTGAAATAACTTTTCTTGTTAAAATACGGATTTTACTCTGTTGGATGAGCAGTGATATTTTTAGCTTAATAATTTATATATAGAAATTATACGAATAAATTTATTACTTATTTGATCCAGATCCAAATCATAAAGTTTGATGTTTGATTCACTAAGAACCAAGAATATGCATAAAATTGATACGCTTTGCCATAGTAACGTTTAATTTTTTTTTGTTGAACGCGCTAAGCTCAGGAACTACCAATCTACCATGAGAACAGGAATAGAGGCCGGGTGATCCGTGCCCACCCCAGGATAGGCAGGGCGGGCACAACACATTAGAAACTTTAATAATTAATTAGCCCCGATACATAAAAATAACGTTTACACGAACATGTATGTGGAATGCTATTTTTTCCGGTAGAAGATTTTATATATCGGGAGAAAAAAAAGTGCAAAAATGGGAAAAATTCAAAGTTTCTGAAATAAGGCAGACAATAATACAGAAAATGAATAAAGATCAAAGATTAAAACATAATTTTTACAAAAAAAAAACAACTTCAAATAGAAAACTACCGTTACTTTGACATGGATCTCATAATCAGAATGTAACCAAATTCTTATTAAACTACCCTTGAAGAACATCGATCCCATCTAAAAAAAATGTTATTGATGATATGATGATGATGATTATATGATGATGATGATGATGATATGATGTTAAGTTATTCTTCCATTTGTCACGCATATAATGAATGCAAATTTAAGACTTATGTGATTTTCTCTTTGATTACATTGTCAGAAATGGACCAATTAAAATAGGATCACACCGGAAGCAAGGTTCTGAAGTAACAAACATAAATAAAAAAAACAATCGAATTAATAACCGCCTCCTTTTACAGAAGTCGGTTGAAAACTATACAAAGTACTAATATACGGATCTGGGGGCACGGCAGTGCCCCCGCCAAGTCGAGCAAAAGACAGCGGCACGGCCGTACCATCCTTTTCTCGAAGCAATTCAGGCCATTTTCGACCCCCTATAACTTCGTTGTGGATAAAACAAGAAACCTGAATTTTCAGTAACTAATCAGGCATAATATAAACACGGTATACTTAAAATTTCAGTCAATTTGAACCAGTAGTTTAAGAATGACAACTTGTTAAAGTTTCTAAATTTTGTCACTCACTGACTGACTCACCGATCATCAAAAGTCCAAGGCACTTCTAGCAGACATAGAAGCTTCAAATTTGGAATACAAATCGAGTTTAGTGTCTTAATCATGGGAAAACTTAAATATTTTATAATTTCAGTCCAGTTTTCCAAATACACCAACTGCATGAATAACTTTGTAATCCCATATAAATGTATAGGATTACAAGGTTACATTTGCAGTTAATGAATCATTATTACTGTATAATAGAAAATAATAAGTGTAGATAGGTACCAAAAAATAGGACTCTACAAAAAGAAGTGAGATGCCATCAAAAACATCCTGTAAAAAAACCCAAGTCTCGCAGCTCAGTCTTTCTACCGTAAAAAGTTGTGAGATCCATGTAATACCAAGTCGGTTAATCTATTTAGTATCTACTTAAAGGACCTTCTGTCTTAAGTTATTACAGTAGTTATTATCATGCCAATATTAAAAATATTTTACGTTTTAAACAAATAGATCGTTCTTGGACATCGCATGATTCGATTATTAGTATGTATCACACTACACAGCACGACGGGCCAGCAACCGAATTCCTTACCAGAGTCCTTCCGAATATGATGTCTATTATGTCTTTCGATAGGTTGTGTTTTCATGCGATGTCCAACTTGATCTATTTGTTTAAAATGTAAAATATTTTTAATATTGGCATGATAATAACTACTGTAATAACTTAAGACAGAAGGTCCTTTAAGTAGAGAGACTAAATAGATTAACCGACATGGTATTACATGGATCTCACAACTTTTTACGGTAGAAAGACTGAGCTGCGAGATTTGGGTTTTTTTACAGGATGTTTTTGATGGCATATACTATACGGACTAACAAACGGATTTGGCAAATAACAAACAAAAAAAAAACAAAACAAAAACCCGTTTGCACAACACAATCGAGCGCTAATCGCACGTGCTTAGCTGTGACGACGCGTGACAAAATCGTCCTCTCGTCCTTCACTATAGCTATTAAAAAACTGTTTGCGAACTATTGCGATAATATTATACTGCGCAGATAATTTAGAGTTAATATTATATAGGTTATTGTTTTTGTTTTTATTTTATTTTTATTAGTAATAAATTATAATACGTAGTTAAGAAAAACTTAATCAAGTTTTTTATGTAGGTATGTATGGAAATACAGCAGTAAACTTTGTATAAAAAATGTTGACGATGAATGCTAGTAAACATTGTTGTTCGTATTATATTTCTCAGCTCAGAGGCCTCTCTATTAATTTAGAGTAAGTAGACGTAACCAAAACAAAAATAAAATAACTGCACTGAGTTCCATTTATAAAATACGGTCCTTTATTAAGTAAATGTCAAATAATTAACTAAGAAAAAAACATAATTTATATATGTATAATTTTATAGATTATTGAGTCTAGTGAAACGTATGTCCAACAAAATGTAACAGGCTTAGATGTGAAATGTTATGTTGAGTTACCATAATATAAACGTAAATATCAAAAGTAGTTGGAAAGTAAACAAATTTAGCATTTTATTTCTTTTCAAAGGCTGGAAGGCTGGAACTTTTAAGCGTGCTCGGAAATTTCAACAAAGTTGCGGGCAAAGCGATACGAACGATACCGCAGTAATAAAACAAATGTTTTTAAGTACTTACTCAGTTAAATAAATGGTTTAAATAGGTACATTAAATTTATTCAAACAAACATCTATCTATAATAAAATGCATAAGTTACAACAATCTTTAATAATAATTATTTATGAAAGATAAATTGCTCTCTTATGCAATCTGATTCATAATTTATTTTCATATAACATATTACATATAAGATAGCTTTTGTTCAGTAAATACATATTGAGGATTTTTCTGAAACTTGGAAACCTAGTGCTAAGTCACTTTATTTCCATTAAAACATTTGTTTATTCTCCGGCAAATTCGGAGTAGCGGAGGCTTTTTGCTACGTTACCATATCGTTATATTTAATATTTCATTTGCTCGAGTGGGAATCGAATCTACAACCTGTCGCGCGACCTGGCCACGATTGTCTTCAATGATAGTTTTTAAAGGTGCAAATCCAAATAATAGTAACATGTTACAGGATTCCCATACCTTTTATATACTATGCCTAACGACAAAGCTAAAGAGCCATTAAAAATAAATTGACATTCTAATTACTAACCGCGAAACCCAAGATTATCTGTAAAACAATGAGATCACAACGATTAAGTATTGAGCGGCTGTGGTAAACCGTGTTTCGCTCGAAACTATAGCTCAGCAAGGACGGCTCTCTATTTCTGAACAAGTATTATGAAATGAGCGGGATTTTACGCTTTGCGCGTCAAAAAATCGAAACGTTACATTTAATTTTAGCTAATCTCTACTATTGTAATGAAATAAAAAAAAACAAAACGTACTTTTAATTTGTTTAGGGAAGTGGATAACTAGGTCACGGTCAAAATCGATACTGGTTGACAAGCTTTATTGCAACTTCTATTTGTATACATAGGTGCACAATTAATATGTATACAAAAAATATTTTTAACTTTGTAAATATGATGTAATTTTGAAAGGTTTTATGTATAGCAAAAATATATTAAATTATATTATTTCCGGCACTTTAATCGTTTAATAAATTAAGGCTAACTTGACATAATAGTATAGACAAAAGGTGTAGAACGCTATCTTAGAAATTACGCATCAATATAATGTAATTCTAAGGAAAACACGTTTTACAACACATTTCATTTTATTGTTTCCAACTTAGAATAATCCATAGTACTCTAAATTCAAAAGAATAAAAAATATATATTTTAACTTCTTTCATATTTATTAATGAATGAAAAAATACTATATTAATGCGAATTCTATTCTCTACTCTACAAGTTGTCGAAAGAGGAAATTGAATGAAAATATTTATACCTACACCTACTAAGTTTTAATCAATTTTAAACATTACAAAATCTCATAACAAGTTTTTTAGATATTACTATAGTAATTACAATGATGCTTATACTGTCAAATATTATTTTAAAATTCATTAGACCAAAATTAATAGAGAAAAAAAAGAAAAAGTGTACTTACAATCTATTTCACCGTCGCTGCTTATTCATTTATGTACTAAATTTCCAGTTTAGAATTTAAACAAAAAAATATATTATTTACAAAATTACATAACAATGCAAATAAACAACGTTTGTGGTAAATATTATAAACAAAAACCAGAGCACTTGTAAACAAAGGATATCGCACTATTATTTAGCAAATACTGTTCAAATATTGGCAAAAAAAAACCCGAATCGTGATCACTAATCACAAACAAAAAAAATAACAACCAATTCAGTTATAGCATCAGCTGTTTACATTTTCATTAAGATGCGTCTTAAAGATTTTCCATACGTTCCTCTAAACGCTCTGAAATGTGACAAGAGAATGTTTACATCAATACATGGTCCCGTGAATTGCACAGACGCCAGCAATACCAGTTTTCACGCACACTAGCTCACCATGTTGTAGATGTGTGCGTGAATACAAATATTGACTTGTAGAGGGGATGGACGAGGTCAGTGACGTTACCATATGAAAATTATGTAAAGAATATAATTTGTTTAATATTATTGATAAGTGGAAGGTATTTTATTAAAAAGCCAAATTGTATTAAAATGCCATTCTTAAGTTATAAAAGTAAGTTATATACGATTTTTACAAAAATTGTTTACTAACCAATCTTGAATAACACATTTAGTTAATTCTTATAAAACTATAATTTTTTATACTGTAATTTACGCTTATTCACATTGTAACTTTGAATTTAATTTCAAATAACTCTTTCTGTGACAATGATAAGTCAAATTACATTTTACAGCCAGTTATAACTGGCAGTAAAATGTTGAGTCAAAAAAGACATACGGTATCTTTTAATGGTGAGGCAATGATTTATATCTTAAAAAATATAAACTATTATTAACATAAAGTATAATTGCTATCTGTAAATAAAGTTTATTCATAGAAAAATACATATTTATAATATTTGGATTTATATATGTGTGGAGTTAATTAATGATTTTTTCTTTATAATCTGTGCGTAGAAAAGATAGCAACACGGTGACAGAATTCAAGAATTTAAAAAGTCATAACAAAAATCAAATTTGTCGTCTATCATTATATTTATAAACATTATTCGTAATTTGGTAACTGTGATATAGAATTAATATTTTATGTAATAAGTTTGTTAAGTGAGGTATGTAGAAGCTCATTAAAATTCTAAGGAATTTTAAATACATGTCTGAGAAAATACTTTATTTATTTTTGTATTGAGAGGTTGTTGTAATATAAAATATTTATTTTTATATCTAATCAGAACGTTATCAAAGTGCTGATTACTGAAATATTACATTAATACACAATAATAATTATAGTTGCTAAGACACACTTATCATGTAAGTATTTTCATAATTTTAATACATCTTGGTCTGGTATCTTGTGTGCTAAGTTATATAGTTATTAGATAGGCACGAGGAACTTCACATTTACTCTATAGAGTAGATATATAAACTTAAGTATATATAGCACAGGTGTGCTAATAGAATAACATCACTAGTCATCATCAATAGCAAACAATCAGCTCATTCAATTGTTTGTCATTCACATAACATCACATACAATTTAAAGTGAATCTATTTATTTTTTTCCAGAATGATATTAAAGCTTTCATTTAAAAATATAAAGGTTACTGCTTTGACCTGCACTATGGGCAAAGTTCGAGGGTTTTCTACTGGATTA
This sequence comes from Heliconius erato x Heliconius himera, assembly GCA_013421005.1. Lineage (NCBI taxonomy): Eukaryota > Metazoa > Arthropoda > Insecta > Lepidoptera > Nymphalidae > Heliconius > Heliconius erato x Heliconius himera. The sequence goes on along the minus strand of JAATLQ010038381.1, from coordinate 24,104 downwards.
CAGAAAGGACCAAACTTCTTTTTTAGACAGGTAGAATGTCTTAGTTTTATTATACAAGTGTCAAATCAGGCTAAATAAACTACAATTTTATTATCAGATTAAAACAATTTTTTTTACAACTTTTTTATGAAGGAATTTTATATGGTGAGGTTGGATATGAGTTATGGGTTCCTTTTCTATTATGGGAGTTATTTTCCTTTTTTTGCCAGACTGAACCTTGAGTTCTACTGCCCAATGCTGAGAAAATCTCAAATCTCTGCATGGAGTGTATTGAGACCTCGTTTTTCTGTTTACCCTTCTATATACGAGACAAAAAGTAAACTTGAAATAATATATATTTTTATCCACTTTTAATTATTTATATTTAATTTAAATAGTATTTATATATACTTTAAATAGTATATAAGTATTGTCAATGTGAATAAATAATTAAAAATGAATAAAAATATATATTACTTCAAGTTTACTTTTTGTCTTGTATGTAAGAATAAGTATTAATAGTACATTGCTGTATATTTTATGCCATTATATATATATATTTTAAAGAATACCTGGTTAATAATACTTATGTTTTTTATATAAATTTCAGCTGTTTGACACAGTGAGTAGTACATACACATATTTATTAGGAGATGTAAATTCAAGGGAAGCAGTTTTAATAGATCCAGTTTTAGAACATGCAGAAAGAGATGCCAATTTAATAAAAGAGCTTGGTTTTAATTTGGTTTATGCCAGTAAGTATAACTTATGTTTTGCTTAGACAACACTTTAAGGGGTTTTTATAGGAAAAAAATATATATTTTTTTAATATTCATGCTTTTTTATGCATGAAGCAGCTTCAGGCAGTCAGCAGAACGAGCTTGTTTCTAGCTATTGCCAAATTTGTGAGACATTTATTGTGTAATAATTTATTGATTTCAAAAAAAAAATCTTAGTGTTTGTATTTTTGTTTAACAAATTCATATTGGCTAAAAATAAAAATATAAAATAAAAATTTGAAATGCAAATGGCATATCAAGTTTACTACATTTTTAATTTTCCGTTTAAACTAAATATTTTATTCTTTTTTTTTAGCTTCACACTGTATCCCACACACAGCAGGGTAGGTAGTGGGAACCTAGTGTTAAGACACTCTGTTCCCCACTTTCTGCCGAATTCTGGAGGCTTGCGTGTTGAGTGGCAGACCTCAACGCCGCGCTGAGCCTCGACACCAGAGCAAAGAAATGGAAATATAAATTTAAGTAAATATTTCATATCCTCGAGTGGGAATCAAACCCACAATCAATCACAGCTTTTACAGTCACACTTAGTGCCGCTGCCCTACAACTGGCCTTAAACTAAATATAATAAGTAATAAAGTGCTTACGATTCACTCATGCAATGTTTCATAACAGTCGACTTGTGAATGCAACTATCATAGACCATAAATAATAAATTATTATTTGAAGAACTTAGAAACAATAGACTATTATAGTTTTATTGTTAAACAACAACGTAACATTTTAAAACTTTTATGTGTAATTAAAAATATTGTGGCTTAATAGTCTGACTGTAAATGTGATGGTTGTGGATTCAATACTTTCTTAGAAACATTAATTATTTTTATAAATAAAAACTCACACTCAGGTAGGAAAAATCACAGCTGTTATAGTGTTATGATGGTCAGGCAGACAGACATCTAGTTGGTTTGCCTAATAACTTCATCAAGCTCATCTAATTTTATATGTCATATATTTTCCTCTAAATATGGAAAATATATGACATTTTAAATGATGATATTTTAAAAGGATACCTCTACCTTCCAATATAAATGTTAATATATTATACTCCCAATCTGATCTCCAGAATTCGGAAGGTGGGGAGCAGACTGTTTTAAGATTAGGCTCCCCTGCCTATTCTTTTACATGAAATTGTAAAAAAAAATACATGATAAGCATTAATACTAATATAATCATTTTTTAATTTCAGTGAATACACATATGCATGCTGACCATGTAACTGGTACGGGAAAACTAAAATCTCTAATTCCCAATACAAAAAGTGTGATTGGAAAGGTGTCAGGGGCTAAAGCTGATGTACATTTGGTGGATGGAGATGTAATAAAATTTGGATCGAAACAGTTACTAGCGACTGCCACCCCTGGACATACTAATGGTTGTTTGACATATATATGCCATGAACAAGTAAGTTTGGTTTAATATATTTTTTAGACTCGGATATCTGATGAGAGGTTAGAGGCCAATAGTGGTGCAGGGGCACAAATGTGTGAGTGTAAACGCTACAGGTTGTTTGCTTGATTCCGTCAATTGTAACGAGGCAAAAGCGCGGCGTTGAGTTCCGCCACTCAACACGCAATGCTTCCAGAACAATACTTCCAGAACACTTGCCGTGTGATCCCGGCCTAGAATAGGATCATCCTGGTACTGGTGGTGTCGTAAGAGGCGACTAAAGTACGTGTGGTAGAGTCACGTCGCCAGCAATGGCAACACGCATGGGCAGACTCGACCGGATCATTACCACCCCCGGCATTTAAAACTGGCGTGAAGTAGTGGCTCTATGCTACTGCGTTTCGCATCAGGTAATGCTGGGCTCCGGCGCCCAACCCACCTTAAATGCAGGCAACGCACCTGTAGCTCCTCTGGTGTTGCACGGGGTCGTGGGCGGCGGTAGTCACTTACCATCAGGTGACCCGAACGCTCGTTTGCCTTGTCTTTTCTATAAAAAAAAAAAGAATTCGGCGGAAAGTGAGAAATGGAAGTTTATCTTGTGAATGTTAATAATTTTCATTTTCTTACCCTGGTAACAATTAAAAACGTGACGTTGATTTCAATTCAACACTAAATATATATCTCAAGTAATATGCCGAAAGTGCCTTTGCCAATTGGCAAACAAATTTACATTCTAAGTAATATCTATAGAAAAAGTATTAAAAGAAATGTAAATATAACAAAAGGTACGGACCATAAAGTCTGTAGTGAAAGTAAGAATTAAAATAAAAAAATAATAAAAAAAAAACAGATTTACAGACCTTAAGCAAATCACAAATCGTACAAACTAAGTGAAATATACAATTTAAAAAGGTTGTAAATACTGAATAAAGGCTTATTATTATTATAATATGCCGAAAGTGGGGAACTAGATGTCTTATCACTAGGTTCCGTCTGCCTATCCTGCCTGATATATGTGAGATACAACTAAGCTAAAAAAAAACTAAAAATAATAATATCATAAATTTTAGGGTATAGCATTTACAGGAGACACTCTTTTAATAAGAGGTTGCGGCAGAACAGACTTTCAGGAAGGTTCATCAGAAACATTATACAATTCAGTTCATAGCAAAATATTTACTTTACCGGATTTCTATATTTTATATCCTGCTCACGATTATAGAGGACAAACTGCAACTACTGTGGGAGAAGAAAAAAAATATAATCCAAGATTGTCAAAACCATTGAATGAGTTTATTGATATAATGGATAATTTGAATTTGCCGTATCCAAAAATGATAGGTAAATTACATTTTAACTTTGATATTTAGAAAAATGAGAATAAATAAACACTATAAATTATTTTCATTTTCTCGCTCTAGTAAGATAAAGTGCGGCGTTGAGTTCCGCCACTCAGTGAAATGTCTTGTGTGTTGACACTAGGTTCCCTCTACCTTGTACAAAATAAACATAAATAAAAAAATGTGTATAAAGTTATGTAGTAGTAATGAGCTTTAAGTACTATAAGAATGCCAAACCCAAAAAGACAATTATATAACAAAAACCTCCATATTAGAGAGAAAATGTATGCTTTCGATTAATTATAATCCCCTAGATTATTGATACGAAATCCGCTCAAATTCGAGACTGCATGATCTGTGGCGGAACTCAACGCTGAACTTTGTCTTAATCAAGCTCTGAAAAGACAATAATTTTTTCCCGCTCATGGATATCACTCTAACTCTCATAATCTATTTCTCATTTACTGCCCCAATAACCTCAGGTATTACTATTACTTTAATTAAAGTTAATAATAAAATTTTCAAACCGTCTTGGCACAGGGGCACTAGAATGTGGCCGTAACGTGACGGTTGCGAGTTTGGTCTCCACTCGAGAAAATGAATGATTATTTATTAATATTTTCATTTCTTCACTCTGGCACCAAGGCAGAAGTCCGGCGTTGTGGTCCGCCACTCAAAACGTAGAGACTCGAAAGATTCAGCGGAAAGTGGGGAACGGAGTGTCTTATTACTAGGTTCCATCCATTTAGCCTATATTTGCTTAAAATATATTTTTATATGTACATTTTATGTTTTTCAGATAAAGCGGTCCCTGCAAATCGAGTATGTGGTTTATACTAAAGGATAATATACTTTAAATAAAGTAAAGAATTGTATTTTTATATTTATTATAACGATACTTGAGACAATATATTATATTTTCATATACTTTTATAAGTTCATAGTGTCAAAACTCAAAAAATATCTTTATTATTTTCTATATTCATGATACAGTTTGCAGTAATATATTTTATATTTTTATTAAAAATACGTAACAGGTTTTAAAATTTTGGCTTTAAGTCTTAGTTCGAGGAGTTTATAAGTAAGTGTTAATTGTCTTTTGTTAAATAATTTAGGGGAAAAAATGTTTATGTATTATAATGTATATTGTGAATCAAAGCTATTTATATACCTATAGTTCTCTTAATATATGAGAATATCAATAAAAATATATTTTATAAAGTATTTTTTTTTATTTTGTTGAGTAATTTTATTATAATTTCTTATATTGAGGCCGGTCGTGGCGCAGCGGCACGAGGTGTGACTGCAAAAACGACTGGTTGTGGGTTCGATCCCCACTCGACGAGATGAAATATTTACTTAAATTTATATTTCCATTTCTTCGCTCTGGTGTCGAGGTTAAGCGCGGCGTTGAGTTCTGCCACTTAACACGCAATGCCTCCAGAATTCGGCAGAAAGTGGGGAACGGAGTATCTTAACACTAGGCTTCCTCTGCATACGCTGCTGTGTGCGGGATACAGCGTGAAGCTAATTTATTTATTTTTTTATATTAAGTTATGCAAATTAAATTTTCATTCGATTAATGTGTTTTGTTTTAAGAAATAATAAAACTCAGTAAATTATGAAATGTATTTTGAATTTTTTTAGACCATTTCAAATAATGCCATCTATAAGAAACTTGTAGTACTATTTGTATATGTTTTGACGGTTTCTTCACAAGAAATGTTAGATGTCGCTTAAGTTTCCTATTATTAGCGATGATTCTCAAAATATTTCTTGTCCTTTTGTAGTAAATTAAACACTTACATGTAAATCTATCCGATATAAGTCCATTGCTAAAAACAATAAATATAAGTTATTTACAATATAAAAATAACAATAAAAAAATAATTACCCAAGAAAAACAAGTATAATTATAGTTAATTAAAAATTATTTCTATTCTTGAAAACTGTAAAGTTTAGCACTCGTAACATTACAGCAACCCCCGCCGTGTGCCCCGGACGGGGGTGTCCCGCGGGTACACGACATACACATTGGTAAACAAACTACAAAGGGATTATTAATGCTCGCCTTCACCGTTACTCAGTATTGGTTGGTAAAAGCTAGTTTAATTTTACATAATAAACATATTCGCAAACAATCGTTCTTTTATAAAGACTATAATGTATAGTATATATCTATAACTTTAATTTAAAAAAAAAGGTTCGAGTAGAAACAACATAATAATGTCTAAACTTATTCCGATAAAACAACGCTATATACCGATCGACGTTGGAATTACCTCAATATTCACGTTATAGGTGACTAAATAATACGATTTGTTTCACGTCATGTATATTCACATTATAATATTATTTATGTCATATTATTATTTTAACATTCACATTATAATATTATTTATATCATATATATTTTATAACTAATCTTGTTTCGGTTATGGGTCGAAAACTGTGTAAAATAGGTTAATTATATATTTTTTTATTATAGTTTACTTTATTACTATGATTATTATGTTTTCATATTAGTTAAGCACCTTTTTAAAATCATTTTTATCCTACCTAAAAGACTGTTTATAAAAGTTATAAATGTCTTTATGCCCAGCAAAAGAGAGACCTATTTATAGTAAGGACACCATTACACAATTTCAGATTTCTTTGGCAAAAGAAAAATGGCAAGTTTGCGCATAGATAAACTTGCAATTTATCTTTTACAATTTGCGTTGCGTCTTCGAGACATTTTTTGGGGGCTGGACTTAAACTTTGATCAATTTTTTGGTGCTGAATTGTGTAAGTAAAATTTCTGGGGTGGGAACGCATACCGCACACCCCTTCCCCTCCCCCCTCTCCCCTCCAACGTCCGTGACTGACTTCTGCGTTCATTTTACCTGATCGTGGAACTACAACAAAAAAATCTTCCAGAATCATATGAATACTAAATAGTCCTAAGGATAGTCCTTTTCATTAAATGTGTACAAATCTAATCTGTACAAAAGAATAAATCAATAAGAATAGCAAAACAAACACATTTCCATTTTACGCATTTGAACCTATTTGCTACCACTGTACACAGTAAATCACTGTTTAATTTAATTAAGTGTTATTATTTATATTAACCTAAATAATTTTGACGTTATACTAATTTAATATTAACAATATCCTTGGAAAAGGTTTCCATAATTCATAAGGAATGTTTCTAAGGTCACAGTGAAATGTTGCCAGCAACTTTGACATTTTGCCAACTCCGGCCCGCCGCGTCCCCCGGGGTCCCCCGGGTCCTGGGTAAAGAGCCGGCATTAACACTGGCGAAAACACAAAATTATTAATGCTGCCTTGAGCGTTCGTTAGTTTCGAATTGCTTAATTAGAAACTGATTTGTGTTAAACTAAAAGTTAACTTACGTATACGGTGTGGTTATTATTGATGTAGTTTTAATTAAACACTTACTTACAAGTGTAAAAACTATGTAAATATCAAATTCAAATTAGCTTCACGTTTGTAGCTTTACGATAGCATGATCCCACACTTACAGCAGGGTAGGCAGAGGGAACGTCCTTCATTTTATTTCCTACTCTCAATTGCATGTTGCCTTTGCCTTGGTTCCAAAACGAAGAAACGAAAATATTAATAAATAATAATTCATTTCCCCCGAGTGGGGATCGAACCCACTACCGGCAATCACACTCTAGGCGTGACGCAGGAGCACTGTGGCCACGGTCTCAATCGATTTTTTTTTTTATTAATTCTATTGTATAGAATGCAAAAATACAACCAATTTTTAGTTTTTTTTAAAAAGAATTTTCACAATTGAATAAGAAAAGGGGAGATAAGCTATTGTTGGGAAGCGAAACCGAATGCCGCACTTGTGAAACCAGACTGGCGATACTTTATTACAGAGATAGTGCCCCCTTATTGTGCCCATATTTCGATCGCATAGATATACTTCCCAGTTGCGATATGACATCGACGACAACGACGACGTTGAAACAATATTGAAGCTCTGAAATTGAAGTTCATTCATCATATTCATTATACAATTAATTATTAATTATACAATATTTATATAATTAATTATACAATATTTTTTGTCAGCCTCACGCTGCTATCCCGCATATAGAAGAGTAGGGAGAGAGAACCTAGTGTTAAGACACTTCCGCCTGCCCGCCGAATTTTTAAGGCATTGCGTGTTAAGTGGCGGAATTCAATGCCGCGTCTGCCCTATTACCAGAGCGAAGAAACGAAATAAATAATAATTAATTTCCCCTAGTGTGCGAATTTATTCACTAAAATAATTTCAAATTGATACCAACCCTTAATAGCTTAAAATTTCAAATTTTATAGTTTATTTTAATTTTCTTGTATGTGTTATCTACACTGCGTTTCTGGTCGTATATCGTTCATGTGATCACTGATGTTGGGTCTACAATTATTAACTTTGTAACTATACCTTAGATTTAAGACTTATTGTAAATCTGTTTTGTGATCCTTTTGATTCTAAATAAATAAAAAAAAAATGTTTATTATTTGTTTATAGTATGTATGTATAGTTACATTATACATTCTATATTTTGATTTGACTTTTATTTAATTTTAACAACTAACTGATGGCCATAAGCTATTATAAATAGATTTAAGTCACAATGTAGGAATATCAAAAATTTTCCTCAGCAAAAGAATAAAATAAAAGGTCAAGTGTGCGCTTATGGACTTTTAATTTATTATAGTAATTTAATTTATTGCAGGAAATTTTAAATCTTTCAACAAAAATTACATTCAATATGTCCAAATGCTACGGTATGTTGGTGAAGACCTGAATAGGCACTATTGATAAAATACTCTTTTACTGTATCAACAGAATCAGATTTATTATTTACTTAAATTATGGCTAGAAACTAACTAAAAAAAAAAAACACTTAAACACAAAAATGGATAAAAAATTAACCGTTTGTGGGGTATAATGCTACAGAAAGACAAATAGATTTACCACAGTCACGTATAACCTAATACTTTTTTATTGACGACAAGTAAAAAAATATAATAGCACAGCCATAGACACGAGGTGATTTTTTTTAAAAGGAATAAATCAAGGATCTTGGCAAAGTAGGTTAAAGTGCAAGTGCAGAAAGATAAAATCAATATCGAGTTCACACGAATTCAAACAAAACTATAAACTTTTGTACGAGGAACCTCCAGCAAGTTGCTTGACAAATAGACAAAGTGATTAGATATTTCCCACGAGCTTCAGTTTGCTTCAATCGATATATTTTTTTTATACGGCAGTTATTTCTTTTATTATTTCATTATTTATTATATTATTTATTATATGACTAGGCTCCCAAATAATGTGCTTGAAACATTTTTACTCAAGAAAAATGTTGTTTTTCTGAAAATTCTCTTTAAATAGCTTGCCAACTACTAAGTTTACTTAAAGCCGTCGCGCCGGAGCCACAGATTGTGGCTTCGATTCCCATTCGAGAAAATTAAATATTTAATATTTTCATTTTCTCGTTCTGACAACGAGGCACATCGCGGCGTTGCTATTCAACACGCAATGCCTCTAGAATTCGGCGAAAAGTTGGGAACGGAAATGCATTAGTAGAAACGAATTGTATTAACTCTAGGTTAAGAAAACGTACAAAAATTTGAACGTAGGGTGATTTGAACCCGCACTTCTTTGGAAACCGTCCAAGCGCTCTGACCAACTAAGCCATACGTTAACGTACACAAACGTTACGTACAATTTTTTAATCCTTTTTTTTAGTTTCACGCTGTATCCCGCACACAGCAGGGTAGGCAGAGGGAATTTAGTGTAATACACTCCGTTTTTCACTTTCTGCCGAATTCTGAATTCTGAAGTTAAGTGGCAGAACTCAACGCCGCGCTTTTTTTTTTTTTTTTGTCGCTGGGAAATGC
>JAATLQ010038381.1:0-14586 GCA_013421005.1 Heliconius erato x Heliconius himera | reverse complement strand
ACGCCGCAGGATCGCTCGCGCATACTACTGCGACGCCTCGGTGGAAGGCCCGCCTATTGCGGGCCACCGTCGCCTTCAGGGTGCCCTGGGGTTTCTCCTAGGGCATCCGCAGCCTCTATGGCTTGCAGGAGTATTACCCTGACCCTCCCAGAGTAGTTCCTCTAGGGTAGGGGGAGTAGAAGATGGGCGTACCGCCTTCTTCTACGCCCTGGCCTACGAACGCCGCGCTTTGCCTCGACACCAGAGCGAATAAATGGAAATATACATTTAAGTAAATATTTTTTCTCCTCGAGTGGGGATCGAACCCACAACCAGTCGGTTTTACAGTCACGTCAGTCATTTATAAGACATTTCTTGTACATAACACACCTACATACATAGCTAGCTATACATATAACTCAGTACTCTAATTCCATTGTAAATTAATGTAACAAGCAAATAAATTGCGCAACGTTCATTCGTTAATTAGTAAGAGATCCTATCTGAACTATTCAAATAACGTGTTTGAATAGACACAAGCACCGTTGTATCTTAAACTACATAGAGGCACAAGAGAAACTTGGCAGCGGGTATTATTATTATGTGTTTTATAGCATTTCCGTTTCCGTTTTGAGACTCGATCGCACCACGATGACGCCCATTGATAGGGTGGAGAAATTACTAGTATTCTATATAGTTGTTTTTTTTTTATTAGCTTCACGCTGTATCCCGCACACAGCAGGGTAGGCAGAGGGAACCTAGTGTTAAGACACTCCGTACCCCGCTTTCTGCCGAATTCTGGAGGACTTGCGTGTTGAGTGGCAGAACTCAACGCCGCGCTTAACTTCGACACCAGAGCGAAGAAATGGAAATATAAATTTAAGTAAATATTTCATCTCCTCGAGTGGGGATCGATCCCACAACCAGTCGGTTTTACAGTCACATCTAGTGCCGCTGCGCCACAACTGGCCTCTCAATTCAATATAGTTGTTTTTTTTTGATGATTGGTGAGGCCGTTGTGGCGCAAGGGCACGAGGGTGGTATTGTAAGTGCGACTGGTTGTGAGTTCGATCCCTATTCGAGGAAATTAATTATTTTATGTTTTTATTTCTTCGCACTGGTGTCAAGACAAAACGCAGAGTTAAGTTTCGCTACTCAATAATATACGTAAATGTCTTCAAAGTTCTACGGCACTATGGTATACTAGGTTCCCTTTGCCTACCCTATTGTGTGCATAAAATAACATTTTCGTACCAAGCCTATAAGCCTAGCTTCCTGTATTTTTAGATAGCGATCGATACTGAATCGTTCATCGAGTACATTTGGCCATTCTATTTTCTTATTTTGGCACATCCTGTGTTTGCGCTGTACTCTTGGTTCCTGGCCTTCGGAAGCTTTTTTTATCATAAAGGTATCTAGTATATGCGCTTGTGAAACTATTTTCGTAATATTTTCTGTTTATAGTTAGCCGTATTTCTGCAGATTTTGTTAAACCAATTTGTTCCCAATTTTCTATCAAAAGAAACACAATGAGTGGGGAATTCAACGCTACATTTTGACTACTGATAAACTTTTTTAAAATAAAAAAAATTAATCAGCTTCACGCTGTATCCCGCACGCAGCAGGGTAGGCAGAGGGACTCTAGTGGTAAGACACTCCGTCCCCAACTTTCTGCCGAATTTCGGAGGCATTGCGTGTTGAGTGGCAGAGCTCAACGCCGCGTTTTGCCTCGAGACCAGAGGGAAGAAATGGAAATATAAATTTAAGTAAATATTTCATCTCCTCGAGTGGGGATCGAACCCACAATCAGTTGGTTTTACAGTCTCACTTTGTGCCCCTGCGCCACGACTAACCTCTTTTAACTAATTAACTTTTTAAAGTGAAATTCAAATATAAATTCATCTTATAACTTTAAGTGGGCATCACCCTGGAACAGCTTCTGATTTTGAACGCGGTGGTTGTGGTACTGTGGGTTGATTTCTACTTGGAGAAATGAATTATTTTCATTTTCTCGCCCTGGTAAGATATAGTACCTACGAGGTTGAGTTCCGCCACAACAAAACTGGAGAATGAATTATTTGACACTAGGTCCTCTGATTATCCAGTTACAAATATAGGGCAAAAAAATCATCGTATAATGTAAAGAAAATGTATTTCTTTTGTCACTTCACGCTGTATCCCGCACATAGCAGGGTAAGCCAAGGGAACCTGGGTACCTAGCGTTAAGACACTCTGTTCCCATTAAGATACTTACGTTCCACACTTTCCACTGTATTCTGTAGACATTGCGTGTTCAATGGCGGAACTCAACGCCGCGCTAAGCCTCGTTACCCTCTCGAAAAATGAAAATCTTAGATATTTCATATAAGACAATGCATATAAATATACGCAAAATCACATACAAATAAATATATTGTACTGTAAAAACGTGTTGCCGTAACACTGTAGTCGGGTTAGCTCGCCCTCTTGGTCGAACTTATTCGTTAATTGCGGTATTATTGATTCTTTGGTGACTCATACAGTTACATTACTTTGTATGAATGTAAATATACTTGTTGAAATGTATGAAATATTAATTATTTTGTTGGAAGACTATATATATACATAATACACATAGAAAAAAAAATGTAATAAGAAAACTGATAAGCCTTTTTGTCTTCAAGTTTAACTACTGTGCGTATGATACGCTCAATGTCTGTTTGACGATATTATAAAACGTTGTCAATGATTAATTTGGTTTAAGAAAACATATTTTTAATATGTATAGGTATATATTAGAAATATGTTTTCTTAAACCAAACCAGATCTATGTTTATTATGTCAACAGTGTCCAGGAATGTCCAGGATGAAAGATATTAAGAAATTCTAAGTAATTTTCAAGATTATTATTTCTGAGGCCAGTCGTAGCGCAGGGGCACAAAATGTGACTGTAAAACCGACTGGTTGTGGGTTCGATCCCCATATTCACTCTATAAATTTATATTTCCATTTCTTCGCTCTGCTGTCGAGGCAAAAGCGCGGCATTGAGTTCTGCCACTCAACACGCAATGTCTCCGGAATTCGGCAGAAAGTGGAAAACGGAGTGTCTTAACACTAAGTTCCCCCTGCCTACCCTGCTGTGTGCGGTATAAAGCGTGAAGCTGATTATTTGTATTTCTTATTAAGATGAGTAATAGTTTGACCCTACAAAACACCTGAGACCCACTCATAAAATCTTTGAAGTCTTAAACCCACCATACCAGAGGACAAGATACAGTTAGCTCATTCTGCAAGAATCCAGGGCAGTACGCGAGGAAATTAAGAAATCGTTGGCGGTAGTTTGATATAATAATTATGTCAACTGACAGACGAATGCCACCCAGTCTACCCGTGACCACGGACTACTGCAAAGTGTTCGAAACGTCGGGTTTCCGAAATGTAAAATCTTAAATATACGCGATTAATCAGGTTAAATTAGTTTCATTTAAAATGTGTAATAATCGTGAAAATCAAAGAAATTATTAAGAAAATTAGTGTTACAATTAAGCTCTAAAACCTAATAAAACAATAATATTTAACAGAAAATGATGTTTTATTATAAAAAACTAGTAAGTATATTAAATAACGCCGTGCACAGCATCCACACTGGCAGCTTGCCCGCGGCCCGCGTCTCCACCCGTGTATTGCGGAACTCCGGAACTGTGTCAATAGCTCATGTACTTAATGTTAAGATAAATGTTCGAGAGATGCGCTTTAGAATTGCTTTTATCTACCAAATAAGTATAGAAATGGTTATTTTGAGAATGTTTTGCGTGTTTATTTCTTTTTTTATTGTAGCTGTTATGTCATTTTATGTTTGTGTGTGTGTGAAATTATATATTAGTTTAGAATTTATGTTATATGACATTTTGTAAAATTATATCTTTGTTTAGTTAAAATAAATGTCAATAATTTTACATATATTTTAAGCCATTTTATTATATATATATACAGCATCACGCTGTATCCCGCATGTAGCAGGGTAGGCAGAGATCTAATGTTAAGACACTTTGCTCCCCACTTTTCGCCTAATTCTGGAGGCATTGTGTGTTGTTTGACGGAACTCAACGCTTTGTCTCGACACCAGAGCGGAGAAATGAAAATATAAAATAATCAATTTCCTCGTGTGGGAATCAAACCCACAACCAGTCAAGCTTACAGTCGCACGCTTAGGCCCCTGCGCCATGACTGAATTTTATTCATATAAAAATCTTCTATCACTTTATTTCTTCTACTTGTTATAAAACAGTTATGCAATATGCCGATCCAACTTAACATTTTTATGGACGTATATTACATAATATACAAGCATATGAAACCAGCAAATATTTTTAATGCTTCGATTACATTTGGATTAAAAAAAAAGCATAGAGACTGCGGGATGCGGTTAGGATTATAAACGGTTCTTAAGTCTGAGATCGCTCTTGAGATGCCGTTTTCATTTATAAATTATAAACCTATCCGTGAATGAAAACGGTATATTAAGACCGACCTCAGACTTGAGAGCGATTTATAAATGCGGGCTCTACAAATCTTTGTTTCTGATAAAAAATATAACTTTACGTATACGTATATATATTTGTATATTTGTTCCTTTTTAGTACACTGCATAGATAAATAATATATTGAAGACTCAGATATATATTACAAAATTTAGTACTTAAAAAAAGAAATACAATAATGACTTTTATAACATGAAAATTTACATCACCAAATGCATTTGTTCCGAAAAAACTCGCAAACTCTAAACACAAACTAATATCATTGCACAAACTATATGGAAATTTCAAACTAATTTTACCAAATCTCATAGAAATGTTAAAACGAGATGACATAGTATGTATGTATGTATGTATGAATTAAATTAAATTAAATCAGCTTCACACTGTATCCCGCACACAGCAGGGTAGGCAGAGGGAACCTAGTGTTAAGACACTCCGTTCCCCACTTTCTGCCGAATTCTGGAGGCATTGCGTGCTGAGTGGCAGAACTCAACGCCGCGCTTAACCTCGATACCAGAGCGAAGAAATGGAAATATAAATTTAAGTAAATATTTCATTTCCTCGAGTAGGGATCGAACCCACAACCAGTCGGTTTTACAGTCACACCTCATGCCGCTGCGCCACGACTGGCCTCAATGTATGTATGTCTGTATATTATTCAGTAGTTATGTTCTAATAGTCTGCACACGACAAATCGATACGAAGCACTCCGGGCGCGATGTAGGCGTGGAGCGTGGAGTGTGGACTACATCAAACGCACGTTACACGTGATTGAAATCTATATAATTGAATTGCAATTCTATTGGTTATAGTATATTCTTAAGATTTTATTTTTGTCTTTTGTTTCATTTGAGATTTTTTTTGATAAATGCCATCATTACAAACTCAAAGTGTCTGAGGTCAGTCGTAGCGCAGTGGGTTATTTTTAGCTCTGTATTCCGCGCATAGCAGGGAAGGCAGAGGGAACCTGGGAAACTAGCGTTAAGATACTCCGCTTCCCATTAAGACACTTCCATTTCCTACTTTCCGCCGGATTTTGACTCTAACTCAAACTCGCACCGCGAGAGAATTAAATTATTCAATATTTCATTTCCTTGAATGGGAATCAAATCCACAACCTATCGCGTTTACAGTCACAAGTTGTGCTGCACCGACTGACCTTAAATTAAAATATCTTTAATCCAATAAAAATAACTAAACAAAACTTAAGTAAAATTTAATTATAACGACATCTTAAACTAAATCTAAAATCTATATCTATTGTATGCAATCTATCAATGTTTCTCTAAACCCAATCAAATCAATCATGGGAACAGCCGTGCTCTAACTAACATTGTAGATGCTTAAATATATACGAGACAAGATTGTATAGGTTCCTATACATCGAATAAGGTACCCTGGGCTATGGAGCCTCAATAATAAAGCAGTTAAGGCGGAGGCAGACATAAGGCAAAATATGCGTATGAATTTTACATTCTGCGAATATTATATGTAAATGTTTTATTGAATTTCAATTATAAACAAAACTATATGAGGCAATGTGAGGCGTTGAGTTCCGCCAATGCACAATGCCTCCAGAATTTAGTGGAAAGTACCTAATAGAGAATAGAGTGACTTAACGCTAGGTTCTCTCTGCCTGCTCTGCTATGTGCGGGATACAGCGTGAAGGTAAAAAAAAGAAAAATATAAATGTATTAGTAGTAATATTTTAGTAGGTATTTCTTTTAGGGAAGCGTTTTTGTTTATATCTATATTGGTCTAACTTGGTCAGATATGTTCTTAATAAGATGTACAGGGTCGGCAATTTTGATGACTATTGCGTTCAGCCTTTAAAGCTTCAAACTGCATGAGTGCAGTAGCATACATAAGTATTTTAATATCTTCAAATAATTCAATTTAAACTACGTTATAATATAGGCGTATAGTAAAAAAATGTTTTAAATTTAAAATGAATACATGAAAGATTTGTAAATAATGTTTGATTACTGTGAAATGTTCCATTTTCAATCGATTATATAAAATTTTTCATTTCCTTTTTACAAGGATATAGGACTACGCTAGCCATTATTAGCTGAAATATAACACCTCAATGTGTTATCATTGATTGAACTAATCTCAGAAAGTAAATTTTGTACGCTTTACGCAAACAGTAAATCATGAACGTAGATTGACTGTTGCAAAACTATAATAATTTGTATATTTTTAAATTTTATTGTTAAAAAATATTCAAATTGCAATGCTTAAATATAATATAATTTATATAAACTTGATCCCAATTCGAGGAAATGAAATATTTCAATTTATAATTTCATTTCTTCGCTCTGGTGTTCCACGGACTCGGAATTCCACGGATAGAAAATGGGAAACAGAGTGTTTTAACATTAGATTCTCTCTGCCTAATCTGCTGTGTGTGGGGTACAATGTAAAGTTGACTTAACTTTATTTAAATTTTTAATTTATATAAAAAAAATATTGTTATTTTTTGTAGCAGTACGTTGTATTGAGGCAATATTTGAATTAACAGCTGCGGTATTAAATATATTTTTTATCGGCCTAAGTATTACTTTTCAGGCAATATAATATATTTTACATATAAAATATAAGAACGTATATACAGCTTGTCTTGACCTTTGTGCTGCAAGCCACCTACACCCACTATTCGTTAAGTCAATAGAGTGCTGAGATTGTATTATATTTGCTATCTATTCTATTGATCGTGTCCGCTCTTCAGGTGCAATTTTAACCATTGTCAAAAACAGAGGTGTTTTTTTTCGATCATCTTTTCTAGAAAATAGCAATGTTTTTAACTAGATTTTGAATACACCTCTTTTAAAAATTTCCTAACAACAATGTACTCAATTACATGAAAATGAGTTTTTATGAACTCTACCTATTATTTCACCTCAACACGCAAGGCCTCCAAAATTTGGCGGAAACTGGGAAACAGAGTGTCTTAACACTATCTTCTCTCTGCCTACCTTACAATTTGCAGAACACAGTGTGCAGCTGAAATAAAAAAAAATACTCGTTCCGTACCTCCGTTTAAACAATATCGCTAAGTTTATCGCCGTCAATATTACACTTGACGCCGTTTACAGTTTTATTACATATCTATATGAGAGTGCTTTAAAGCTTTTAGTAAAGCTTGCGTCAGCTTAATGGAAATGACATGTACTCCAGAATGATAGGCAAAGTCTGCACCGGGGTCTCGCCCAGGATGTACCGGTCCGTCTGGTGAGCGAGTGACGTCACTCGCCACATATGCAAATATCTGGAACGATCTAGTTATGTGATATGCTTTATAGTACCATTTTTTATTGTAATCTGTTTTTGAATTCGTTTTTTTTTGTAATTTTGATGCATGTTCTGTACCGTGTGAGATGTGAAAAGAGAATCACTACGGTCTACACTCTCAGTGTATTTTAGAGATGTTACGGGCTGAGGTTGAACGAACGGCCCCCTTTTGTCTATTCGGGAACCTGGAAAATTTAAAAAAATCTATAATTCTTAAAACTTGCTTAAGTATAAAAAAAGCTACAATTAATTTTTGATTCAAGGCATTGAAATATTTAATATTTTTCGCTTTGATAACGAGACAGTAGTATAGGTTCTTAAGTTCTCTCCGCCTATCCTGCTATGTGAGAGGTATAGCGTGATACTACCAAAACGTATTAAACAGAACTTAGAAGTAGAAGTAACCCTCTATATTATTAATGAGTTGAAATTATTATAACATTATCAAAAATCTAAAAAAAAAAAATATGCGGATGCAAGAACCATTCATTAAACTGATAAAATTTATAGGTACTTATAGTTAAAGTTTTAAACCGATAAAGTTTATTTTTATCTCAATCTTTGTATTAAGTTTTAATTTATGGAGATAGCTGGAATACTCTTGGACCGGAAATGAGTGAGATTCTTTTAGATAATTATTATATTGGCAAATTGTTAACATGTTTGGCACTAATAAGGTGTTATTTATCTTATTTTTCAAATTTGACGACACATCACTAGGTATTCAAAATCAAAAAAAAAATCAGCTTCACGCTGTATCCCGAACACAGCAGGGCAGAGGGAACCTAGTGTTAAGACACTTCATTCTCCACTTTCCGCTGAATTTTGGAGGGATTGCGTGTTGAGTGGCAGAACTCGACGCCGCGCTTTGCCTCGACACCAGATCGAAGAAATGAAAATATAAATGTAAATAAATATTTCAGCTCTTCGAGTAGGGATCGAACTCACAACCAGTCGATTTTACAGTCACACTTTGTGCCCCTGCGCCACGACTGGCCTCACTTTGTATTTAAATTTTAAATTTGAATAATAAAACTCAATTCTGTTTTTTAAGCTATACTATACATTTTCCTAGTCGGAATCGAAGCTATAACTATCGGGAGCATTCATAAAAAATATTTCGCTATGTTAATTATATTCACATATTACATTTATAAAGTAAATTAATATTGAAACTAAGATCTTGCCAATGAACTGCTAGAAACTGTTTTTACTAGATAAAAATAGTACTTTTTATTACTAACAGTCGTTTTGATTAAAGAAAAAACTAAAATTCTATCGTATATATTTTCTGTTCTGTATTTTATATGTGGTTTCTTCGAATATCTATTAATTAATTTTACTTCTTGACTTAAAAATTTGCACTAGTTGTGGAGTGTCACTTCACACGCAATCCTTAAGAATTCGGCGGAAAGTGAGGAGCTTAACTTAAGTGTCTTAACACTGACATGCGGAATACATCATAAGACTGAAAAAAAAAAACTGCCTGTACGATCTTATTATATGAAGAATTCTGTACGGATTTAATTTTTATTTTTCCCGCACTGTATTTATATTCGGGGCGACCGTAAATAATTTTAATATTTTTTTATACATTCCAAACGCTTAAAGCTTCTATCAATTAAATTTTTCACATGAATCAGAAAACTCAAAAATTAGTAAATTTAATATCTATATCCAATAATCGAGTTTCATCAAAGTTTACCTAACAATAATTATGTATAAACTGTCTATCTGTTTATTTCGATATTACTATGATCTCTCAATATTAAGCTATTGTATTATACGAGGGAACATAATAATCATAAGCTGGGAATATTATTGTGTAAATATTGTTAGCTTTGTCCATCTTACTGGGAGATAAGGTATTTATATAGAAACTATTTGTAACATTGATATAATGATGTGATGTTCACGATGTTATAGTGTACATTTTTTACAGTTTCACGCTGTATCCTGCATTAGCCGTGTAGGCAGAGGGAACCTAGTATTAAGTAACTCCGTTTCTTATTTCCTGCCAAATTTTGCCATTGCGTGATAAGGCGGAACTCAACGCCGCCATGTAACTAGATGGGAATATTACATAAAACGCATTATTTAAGCATTATTTTGAAATTTTATTTATTTAGGACATTTGTAATTGAATTTATATTTTTTTATAATCGTTAAAGTAGTATGTAATAAATTATAATGAATACTGTTCTAGACTTACATAGTAAAGTGCTTTAGAGCAGATTTATGTATCTTCTTTGAAGGATATGCGCAGAATAATAGTTTTAATTTCCAAGTAAATGACCTGAGTGGAATACAAAGCGACACAGACAAGGAGATTGCGGCGGCTAGACTGTGCTAGCCCTATAACGGGCTTTGTGCCAGCGCCTCGGGTGCCTTTTCTCTTTAAAAGACCTTCCATAATCTTTATCTAATACCCACACAAGCTTTGAACTTCCTTTGACGCTATTGAATGAGTTAGGACCAAGTTCGATACTGTTCTCGATAAACTACGTCGTATTTGATGAATATGGAATTTTCAAGCAGTTATTACTAGGGCTGGATTGTCTGATCGATATTACCTGAGACGTTTTCCATATTACTTTTTTAATTAAATTCAAAACTTGTGACGATGACTCACCAGCGCATGCCTTTTCGAATATAGGGGCGAAATTGGAAACAATGTAAATCACGTTGTGTTTGTGATATGTGTAATTAGCTGCTATTATTAATAGCGTAAGGCTGATAATAGCGTGGCAATTTATCAAAAAAAACTGATGCCTCATCATCGGGAAACCCAGACAGGGGCAGACGAAGACGGCATTCGTGATTCGCTTCGTTATAGAAGAAGTCCTTGCGTTAACACCACTGCGCACGCGCGGTTCACCCTCGGCCCTCCCGTTCCGGCTTGCACGGCCACCGCCACCGTCCCTCTCTCTCCCGGGAGGGTCGATATATACGACGCTAGGTACGCGTACGGTGTCACACCGACCAGCTAGTACGCAGGTTTCTGGCGTGTTGCACTAACGTCAGTACCAGACGGGATCCGAGCGCTTCACCGCGGCCGCAAATATGTCGCGTGCCGTGCTTTTTATTAGTGTTTTTACTATATTTTTGGACGTCCTGCAAGCTAGCCAGGTAAGTTTGGTAGCTTTTGAATGGATTTTTAGAGTATATTATAGGTTGAAGCGATGCGGCGTGAGGCCGGTGCCGTTGAGTCTATAATCGATCGTTCAGAAATATTTTCGAGTCAGGCGTTAAATAGCGTAAGCGGATGTTTTCAGCCGCTGATGCCATAAAAGTTTTTTTTTTCTATAAAATTTAGCTTGTATGGTTTTTTTTATGTGTGGGTACGATTACGTAACGATAGGGTAACAGTTTGAAATATCGCCAATTCGTTTCATGCGTCATTGTTATGACAGAATTGAGGTATAAAAGTTTCGGGGGTTTTTTTTTTCTTATGTTTTTAACGACGGCAAATACTGAAGAATATTACTTTTTATATTTTAGATTTATATAACAAGTAAACTTTTACATTTCAATACAAGTATACTTTTTAAACAAAAGAAACTAAGATCATGCTTTATTGTTTGTTCTAATATTCTTATTATACTAATAAGTCTACTATATTTATATCTAACAAAATTCAAATATACTATGAGGCCGTCGTGGCGCAGGAGTACAAGCATGCGTCTGTAAATGCGACGGTTGTGGCTTCGATTTCCACTCTGGAGAAAGAAAAAATTAATATTTCAATTTCCTTGCTCTGGTAACGCGCTAACGCTTTGGCGTTAAGTGCTACCACTTAATACGCAATGACTTATGAATGCGACGGAAAATTAAAAATGGAGTATTTTAACACTAGATTATCTTCTTTCCTCTGCCTTGATATATACGGGATACAGCGATTATTATTTTAATAATACATTAATTAAATAAAATTAAAGCTAAATAACTAAAAATATATATTTTATACCATTCTCTTTTATAAATCAGCTTCACGCTGTATCCCGCTGCATACACTGCAGGGTAGGTAGAGGGAACCTAGTGTTAAGACACTCCGTTCCCCACTCTTTTATATTTTTTTTTGTTATAAGATTGACTTCAAAATTAGTGTAATGTTTCAATGTTACTTGCACCTTCCTGGGAAAGGGCATATTTTAGCAAAGAAAAAGGCCTTGGAGGAGAGTTTAGTTGGTAGTTATATATGTATATTTTCTTTATCTTATTTCCATCAAGGCAGAAATATAGCATATGGAGTGGCGGACTCCAATATACTCATAATATTATATTTTTGTCGTTGAATAAAGGACGGAAAGGTACAAGCGTTTTGCATCATATAGGCAGAACCTAGTGTTAAGACACTTCGTTCTCCACTAAATAAGATCCAATATTTTTTTAAGTATTACATAATATAATCGAGGCCAGTAGTGGCGTAGGGACACAACCAGTTCCTTCTGCCTATATATATCTAGCTACTTATAACGATTAATATGAAAACAATTTGTTTAATTTTGATTTGTCTTTTTAATCTTAAAATCCTAATTAAATAACGTTACTTTTTTTATAACAAAGGAATATAACTTAACCCTAAATGTGAACCAACCTTTACATTTATTGATTTGCAGTCGTATTGGAGTAATAGTTACATGACAGTTTATTCGTAGTTCGCTCACGAACGCGGCTTTGCGTCGTTGATCTTTTTTTTCAAAAAAAAAAGTAATAAAAGAATATAAAAAGATTGAAAAAATGATAGAAAACTATTTCTTTTTTTTATGAAAAAACTATTAAAGAACTATGAACGTTATATTTAAGATTTCCTTAATTTAATCATTTAAGTGATAAAAATTGTATTTTTAAAATTAATAAGGAGTAAAAAAAAAATAATCAAAAAATTAATTCAGTTTCACTCTGTATCTCGCACACAGCAGTGTAGGCAGAGAGCCCTAGTGTTAAGACACTCCGTTCTCCACTTTCCGCCGAATTCTGGAGGCATTGCGTGTTGAGTAATAAGGAGTAAAAGTATGTAATAATCAATTTAGAAATCCTCATTTACCGCTAAATGTATAAGAAAATGATATTGTTGGATTTGTAATTCATATTTAAGAGATATTACAGATTAATTTGTTAATTTTCTTTAACCAAGCAAAAGTTGGACTATGTTTATTGTCTAATTTTCTATACGTACAATAATTACGTCGAGGTAATAGTTGCGCAATATGACAGCGTAGGATTCTAAACGCTTTGGTTTTGAGTTGGGCCCTCACTCTAGAATATAAATTGCAAAGACAAAGTGCGGCGTTGAGGTCCGACGATCTACACGCAATGTCTCAAATTCGAACAAGCTAAGAACTGAGTATTCACGCTAGTTTTTTTTTCTACTTATCCTACTACATGTGGGATATAGCGCAAAACTGAAAATTACGTAGATATAGAAAAATCGATATTGAACAGTATTTAAATGTAAATGAGTCAATTTCCTGACGAACTGAACCACTAATAATGAAATAGCGAAGATAATAAGTCTTACTAATATTAATTTTATATGTTATAATTAAATGTTTTAATTGTATTCATTATTAATAATATATTGCTTTGTATATTAATAAATACTTTGTCATTTAATTGAACACTTCAACTTCGGAAAATTCAGGACAGTCTCCACGAACTTTCTCATTGATCGCGTTTCTCGAAAGTTCCAGTGACTATTCACGTAGTTAAGACGAATTTTAAACTTAAGTACCTTTTCAATTAATAAAGCTCGATCGTTTCTCTTGATGTATCTAAACGTTTTTAATTATAATCAATTAATATTGGGGACTTTTAGTAAAAAAATCGGTCAAGTACGAGTCAATCTCACCCAATGAGGGTTCCGAAACAATTTCGGGATTATCGGTCAACAGGAAGTACAACTTATAAAAGTTGACGTCCCTAAATTTACGGGCGTAATGTATTTTTGTATGACATGAACTTGAATTATAAGTTTATAATATTTTTACGCTTTTTTTCCTAGCGAGGTAGCTAAAGAGAATGGAGCGGCAAACGCTGAGGTGTTATCTTTTTCGCCTCGACCAACATGTTCTTTCTTCAACACGTTCTTTATACATGCCCATGCTTTTTACGTAACCTTCTTCCGATATCATCAATACTGTGTTTTTATCAACCGATCTTCCCTATTATAATCTACTTTGTAACATTAACATAAATTTCCATTTTTCAAGATTTTTTTCGTAATAAAAGTTTTCACGTCTTGACAAATTTTATACATGTAGGTCCATACCTAGCTAAGTATCCTATAGGATTTGATGACGTGGCGAATTTCATACAAAATACAATAAAAACACTGCATATAAGCTCGTATCTTTTGATTGTATTTCCTTAAAGTTTGATTGGTTGTGTGCTCAAATGGAACGTAGACTTTAATATTTGATATTAATTTTAACTTGATAACTTTACGGAATCTCGAAATAAATGGTATTGACAGATACCGGTCAGGCGGACGACTAAGTCATCTTTTTTTGCCTCTTGTAGTATGGAACCCTAAAAATTACCAAAGACTAAATCTATCAATGTTTAATATTTTATTAATTAATAAAGAACAAAAATAACTCAGAGACATTATGAAATGACTATGAAAATTAACTTTTTTAATTCAAATAACAGAAGTTACCAAATTATAATGACATAAAAAAAGATTTATTCTTTGTACCACAAGGAATAACACATTATTCCTTGTATATATATATATATATATATATATATATATATATATATATATATATATATATATATATATATATAT
>JAATLQ010038380.1:84865-98115 GCA_013421005.1 Heliconius erato x Heliconius himera | reverse complement strand
GTTAAAACAAAGCAATTGGTGAAATTTTCAAGTAAATCGGTTCAGTAGTTTCAGAGAAAAATGCGGACAACAATATGTCGACAGACAGACAGACAGACAGACAGACAGACAAGAAATTCAAAAAAAATCTTTTTGCTTTCTATTAGTCTTTTTAAGTGTCCCTCTATCGATTTCAGTCAAAATTACTAAATGTACAGACAAAATATTTTTACTGTCTTATTATATATAGAGATAGAGATTATATCCACCGCGACTTTAAATGAAACCATTGTTTTAACTACTCCATAAAAGCCTAATACAATTAAAAAATATTTTTTTCCCCCAAAAATGAAAAAGTGATTTTTTCGAACAAAATAAATAATAAAATTGTCGTTTTAAAATAAAACGCCATTTGTCAAAAACGCCGAAAAAAGGGAAACCGCCGCATACGCCTCATTCCGAAATCGAGTCGTAGGTATTGGCGGCGAAGTTCAAAGTTGTTTAACCTTTAGTAGTATGTCTTTACGTTATTGGTATCTATGCGTAACTGCGTCACACGAAGTGCAGGTATGGATAAACATCGTGAAATTAAAAAAAATCCTACGTCTAAACCGTTCAGTTATCTTGATTAATTTCTTTAGGTATGGGTTTGAAATATTTTGTCCTATATGCTGTTTCCGTAAAAGGAGCGCTGCCTCTTCCACCCTGTATAACATAACCCTTCCTTAACAGTCAGGAAAAATAAGCAATACACTAAATGTAACGTCGTAACGCAATAACAGCAGGTTATATTTTTTTTTTATGTTCTAGTTTTATATTTTCATATCACATAAGTTCAATGATGATTAAAGTTTTTACTTTGATGTTCAATTTTTAATAAATTGGGTATTATAGTACGAATATTAATGTAGCCATATATAGATAATATATACTATTTCTTTTTTTATTTATTTATTTGGACACATAATAATTGTTACATTTATCCATGCGCTAAATTTATACAAAACAAATTTAAATAAATGTACAATATTTATTTTGTTAATTGACCACTCTCTTCATTTATCAAATATGCTAGTCTTCATCTCTAATCAATATCAAAGGCAGCTTCGCAGCTTCACGCCGAATCCCGCACACAGTAGAGTAGACAGAGGGAACCTAGTATTAAGACACTCCGTTCCTCACTTTCCACCGAATTCCGGAGGCAATGCGTGTTGAGTGGCGATCTCAACGCGTCGCTTTGCCTCGACACCAGAGCGAAGAAATGGAAATATAAATTTAAATAAATATTTCATCCCCTTGAGTTGGGATCGAACCCACAAACAGTCACATTGCCTCAAACTCAATATTTCCAATAGAAAAAAGGTTGAAATATTTGAGAATCAATCACAAAATAATGAAAAAAACAACAAGTAAAACACAACTCATAACTTGCCGAAAATCTCACAAGAATTCATAAATCAAATACACTGTTAGAATACCCTCATATTTTATTTGCGAATCATAAAACAAATTATCTATTATAATTTATTTCTGCCAAAATTTTCTGCCTAAATTTAGATACCTTTGAAAAGTTCTTAAAATAAATAACACGAATTTCGGAAAAAAGTTCTTAATGGGAACAGGTTGTGTAACACTAGGTTACCAGCTATGTGCGGGATATAGAGTAAAGCTAAGTTAAAAAAAATGAAATAGATACATTATCATACAGTTTTTAAAATGTTTTACTTTAATCCTCTGCGACCGACTAGTAGTCTCATAAACACCGCGAAATTCATAATTCGGTTTATTACTAACGATTTAAAAATTTAAGCACCGCTGCTTTTAGTACTTTACTGTATTAATCCTATGTTACTTGAAATAAAAGATTTTTTTTATTTATTAAGCTTACGCATGGAATAGTGTGTAATCGGTCGCAGAGAGCCTATAGGTAACAGAGAGGAAAGTGTCCACGAGACTATCATGTGAGCGTTAAGGAGTCTACTAGACTACCATCCCGCACACAGCAGGGTCGCAGAGGAAACCTAGTGTTAAGAAACTCCGTTCCCTCCTTTCTTCCGAATTCTGGAGCCATTGCGTGTTAACCTCGACACCAGAGCAAAGAAATGGAAATATAAATTTAAGTTATTATATTTATGTTGGTTTACTTAAATTCAAAAAAATATTGAAAAAAAAATCTAATTAAAGAATAGCTGTTTTAATTTTAATTCGATATAGATAAATTCATATAATCAGAATCAGCTTCGCGCTATTTGAACCGAGTCGCGTTTACAGTGCCCCTGCGGCAGGAGTGGCCTCAAATTTCATATACTAATTTAAATTTAATCTTTCTTAGCTGCACAAGCATAAGACTAATACAATCAAGAATCAAAATGCTAAAGCCTAATCACCAATGCTAAAGCTTAGCTTTGACTTAGATCGCTAGTATCTAGAACCAATCTCTAGAGGAATATGTTGGAAGGCCTAGCGATGTCAAATTATGAGATATTCCTAATGTCAAATTATCTTGTCAAAATGGGAATTGAACTAAATTAATAATCTAATAATAAGCTACGTTTTCTTATAAAATAAAATAATTCAACTTCACGCTGTATCCCGCACAAAGCAGAGTAGGCAGAGGGAACCTAGTGTTAAGACACACCGATCCCCACTTTCTGCCGAATTCTGGAGGCATTGCGTGTTGAGTGGCAGAACTCAACGCCGCGCTTAACCTCTACCCAAGAGTGAAGAAATGAAAATATAAATTTAAGTAAATATTTCATCTCCTCGAGTGGGGATCGAACCCACAACCAGTCGATCTTACAGTCACACCTCGAGCCGCTGCGCCACGACTGGCCAATATGAATATATATGATTATAACATTATTTCACGATTCTGTAAAACTAATATTGTAACAAATAAGTATAGGACATATGTATTTACACTACAAAAAAAATACTATTAGACATTACCTATAGTACAAAAAGTAATAACGAATCTAAAAATAGAAAGATCTTGATTTTACCCTAAAAAACAACGTTTAAATTACATAGTGAAGGCTTAGAAAGGTTCTTCCCCATAACATTACATGTCTCTCTCGATATTGTCGAGCTTATATATAGGAGTTATGGGATGTCCCCTGACACCCATAAAATATACGACGAAGGCCGGTCCACTCTCCTTTATGTGTTACTCAATAAATTTCATAATGATTAAGCCACCGCTGATCATAAAATTTCATTTTTATTCTTTCATAATTGCTAAACGTTGTATGAAACATTATTATTTGGTAGGACAATATTAATATTGTGAGTCATATTATTTTGTTTTGTATTTTATTTTTAAATGTAGAAGAATACTTAGCCCGTATTAATAAATCGTTCTCAAGCCTGAGATCAATCTTGAGATTCTGTTTTTCATAGATGTACAATTTATGAATGAAAACGGCATCTCACGATCGATCTTAGATTTAAAAGAGGTTTATAAATAAGGGCCCTAGTGATAAGACACTCCGTTTCTAGCTTTTCAAGCTGCGTTTCAGCCACTTTACAAGCAATGGCTTGAGAATTCGGCGAAAAGTAGAGAATGCTATATGCTGGATACAACGTGAAGCTAAAAAAGTGGCGGAGTACAAAATCACGCATTTCCACCGCGCCATAATGGACTGTATTGTTTTCCGTCGTCGTTTTCATTATTTGTTACGTTATTATTATTGAGACCAGTCGTGGCGCAGCGGCACGAAGTGTGACTGTAAACGCGACTGGTTGTGGGTTCGATCCCCACTCTAGGAAACGCAATATTCTTCAATATTCAATATTCGCTGTGGTGTCGGGGCAAAGCGCGGCGTTGAAATCCGCCACTCAACACGTAATACTTCCAGAGTGCGGCGGAAAGTCTCCAAATAAATATTGTCTCGTATTTAGGCAGGAAGCGGTGAACGGAATATCTTGTCACTAGGTTACCTCTGATTGCTATTTAATGAGGTAAAGAGTTACATTACAAACATATTAATTAGTATTTGGTTAAACACAACGCAAAATCGAACGTTAGTTTTTGATGACGAATTGGATTTCTTCTTCTTCTTCAGCTTCGGTATACAAACGCATGTAACAGTTTCCGCCGAACTCTGGAGGCATGGCGTGTTAAATAACGGAACTCAACGCCGCGAATTGTCTCGACACCAGAGCGAAGAAATTAAAATAATAAATAATTTTCTCGAGTGGGGATCGAACCCACAACCTGTCGCGTTACATTCACACGCTTGTACCCCTGCGCCACGACTGGCTGACCTTAATTTGTTTTTAAATTTGATTAAAGATATATTTTATAATATAATTATAATACAAGCGAATAGCATTATTATACTACGGAACAAAACAATTAGTTAGTACCAGGTGCGGAGACAACAGAATTCAATTAACGTCACTGTTAAATTACTATAAAGAACACTAGAAAGGAATCTATTAGAGCGTCGAATCTTATACCTATACTAGAGGGCGCGCGCGGCTTCGCCCGCTTATTAGGAGTGAATTCTAAAAAAGACACGAAACACGTGTTAAAAATATTTTTAACGTGTGTTGAAAATATTTTTAAGTCTGAATTTAAATTTTTATAAAAATCGGTGGCAATTTAAAGATTTTTCCATATAAACTTTCAACCCCTTATATAAACCCTTAGGGGGTGAATTCTTAAAAACCATGAAACACGTGTTCAATGAAATATTTTTAAGAGTCTGAATTTCAAATTTTATAAAAATCGGTACAGATAAAATTTTTGTTCCATACAAACTTTCAACCCGTATTTCATCCCTTTAGGGTTAAAATTTTTCTAATTCCCTTCTTAGTGGATGTCCAGAATATGAAAATAAACATCTGCCCAAATTTCACGTTTCTACGCACAGCGGTTACGGCTCTGCGTGCGTCTTACCTCAGTCAGTCAGCACAAGTCCTTTTATATATATAGATTTATAAACCGCTGTCAACTTTGAGATAGATCTTAAGACGCCTTTTTATATACGTATGTATGAAAACGGCATCTCAAGACCGATGTCAAGAGCAATTTGTAAATACGGGCGTTGCAATTCAATTTATAATGTTATGTAAGTATTATAATATTTTGTATATAGTAAGCGTTGAGTTACGCCACTATTACTATTATTATTATAGAGGCCAGTCGTGGCGCAGTGACACAAAGTGTGACTGTAAAACCGACTGGTTGTGGGATCCATCCCCACTCGAGGAGTTGAAATATTTATTTATATTTATATTTGCATTTCTTCGCTTTGGGGTCAAGGCAAAAGTGCGGCGTTGAGTTTTGCCACTCAACACGCAATGCCTCCAGAATTCGGCAGAAAGTGGGAAACGGAGTGTCTTAACATTAGGTTCCCTCTGCCTTCCCTGCTGTGTGCGGGATACAGCATGAAGCTAATTTTATTTATTTATTATTATTATATATTATTAACACGCTTTGTCGAAGCTCGACTATATTTTTTTACTTTTTTTAAATCAGGAAACCAGAATATCGGAACATATAGAAACTAGAGATGGATAGCTCGCGATCTAAAGACCAGAAAGATATATATCTTTGCAAATAATATAATCACTCTCGCATGTGTTTCATTTGTATCTCTAGATCTATATATTTAAGAGCCAATTTTCGTGATAAGTTACGGTTCGTTCAGAGTTAGAGAGAAAGAGATGATCTTATATAGAAATTTACACGTAAAAGAGAGAGACAAAAGAAGCTATAACATGTTTGTATAACAAATATAAACTAGGAATTTTTGATAGACAACATCACACGCGCGGGCGTTTAGCTTCTTTTTATAAAATAAATAAATAACTTTTGATAAAAAATAAAAGTAAATAATAAATTTTGATAAAAAATAAATAAATAAATTGAGGCCAGTCGTGGCGCAGCGGCACGAAGTTTGACTGTAAAACCGACTGGTTGTGGGTTCGATCCCCACTCGATGAGATGAAATATTTACTTAACTTTATATTTCCATTTCTTCGCTCTGGTGTAGAGGCTAAGCCCTGCGTTGAGTTCTGCCACTCAACACACAATGCCTCCAGAATTCGCCAGAAAGTGGGGAACGGAGTGTCTTAGCACTGGGTTACAGTATAATATACATAATAAATGTAAATATTATGTGGAAATGTAAATAGTGTACATCTCAATCATTGTATGGATCCAACGATTTTTTATACGTCAACTTAAAAGAAGCAACTTTAAACTTATGTATTTATTTATGTTGACAGTGCCAAGTCTTTCGAGTATAAAGGGAAATCTTTAGCTCTAATGGATCCATTATTTCACACGTTATATTCCACCTTACTAAGTTTTAAATCTGAGCTAAAAGAGCCGAAGATATAAAGGATATGTTGTTATTGTTTGCTGCCATATTCTCTCTCTGACCCGTACTGAGCTAAATGAGTTAAAGATATAGAAGAGTAATATATTTCAAGATGGAAAGGATATAAATCACTCTTTTCTTGTCAGAGATACATTTTGCCCATTTCTTAGGAACTATTTATAGAAAGATTTATTCATTATCACATCAACGCCATCGTGGCGCAGGGGCACAAGCGTGTCACTGTAACGTGACATGTTTTGGGTTGAATTTTTACTCGCGCTCTGGTAACGAGGCAAAGCGGGGCTTTGATTTCCACCACTAAACACGCAATGAATCCATGTGGAACGGAGGGTCTTTAACACTAGGTTCCCACGTTCCCTATGCCTTCCCTGCCATTTGCGGGATGCAGTGTGAAACATAGCATCACATTGTATGTGTATTTATTTAGTCCGTATTTGTAATATACAAATAAGCATTTCAATTGAGTGGAACTTTGATTTGACAGAAAATATAACTCCCAATTTCAACGTTGTCATGTGTTTCCCTGTAGGATGGTGGAACAACCGATATAACTTAATTAGCCCCCTACTAGCTTCAGTGAAGTCAAACGAAAACTAATCTCTAAGGTTTACCATGTTTATACGTAATATATAGAGTACGAGTAGATTAGGATAGGAATTTGTTTTATACATACATATATATTTTATTGTGGAAAAATTTCATTTTTAAATACATATTAATATAAAAAATACATTTTAAAATATAAAAAAATAGTCTTCCGACGGTTGTACAAGGGCCTGGCTATTGATGGCTAGGGCTCCAGATTTTTTTAGGCATCCAAAGAAATTCTCCTTCACCGATTGTTTTACGTTCTCCTCATCAATACCCAATACAACACCCAGACATTCCAAGATATTTATAAGTATCACTTTCATCAAGTGTTCTGAAAGAAACAGAATTACATTAACACAATCAGAAAAACTTTTACAAATATAAATAATTTCCACTTAAAGGCGTAGTAAAATAAAGATTCGGCAGAAAGTGGGGAACGGAAGTGTCTTCATGGGAACGGAGTATCTTAACACTGGGCTTCCAGGTTCCCTCTGCCTAATCTGCTATGTGCGGGTACAGCGTGAAGCTAAAAAAACTAAAATTTCATTTCTTTCTAATAAGACTGCTCATCATCATAATTATTTCTTTTTAAAGGAATGCATAAAGGCGTAAAAGGCGTTATAAAAGCTTTTGTTTATGTACAAGACAAGAGTGACTTAAAGGATTGTTACTGTATATAGAATATAAATACATTCTGTTTCTAAGAAGACTGATGGTGCCAGCTTACGATTTAAGTAAAGTATCACTCAGCTTAAATTGGACGAAATCTTGAAATATAACAAGCAAATCTTTCAATTACACAAAGTGGCTTGTGACAAAATTGATTTTTAATTTTAAATAAACATTGAGACCGTCGTGGCGCAGTGGCACAAGTATATGACTGTATCACGGCTGTGGGTTCGATTCCCACTCGGGGGGGAATCTCAATTATTATTTTTAAATATTTTCATTTCTTCGCTCGGGTACCAAGGCAGAACTACGACTACCTTACTATATGCGGGATAAACCGCGGTGAAGGTAGAAAAATCTTGCAAAATTAAGTACCTACAAGAACATACAAATTGTAAGTATTATAGCAGGAACTAGAAGGCTATTCGTGGCACAGGAGCAGAAGTATGTGCGACTATAAACGCGAAGTTGTGGGTTCGATCTCCTCTCGAAGAAATAAAATATTTAATATTTTCCATTCCATATTCATCAATAAAAATAAGACTATCAAAAACATTCTATTATTTATGTTCTTTCTTGGCAAATAAACGCGCGTCGGCTTACATTACCAGAACGGCGAAAAGAAAATAATATTAAATTTAATCATATATGCCTGGGAATCAAACCCACAATCATCGCGCTTACATTCAAACAATCGCGTTGCGCCACGCTGGCCAAAAGTTATTATTACATTTCCCCCCTATCTAGTATTGAACCTGCAACCACATCTCTTGATACAAGTTCACTGCACTACAACGTCGTCATTATATCATATTTTCTTAAACCGTAATCAAATTAAACCTGAGTGCTTTCGAAAATATTTACTTCGGAAAATTATATTGTCTCATCAATAAGGAATTGGTTCAATAAATAAGACCCAACCTAAGTAAAGTAAGTAAATAGTAGGCTATTTTAATAGAGAAATCAATACCCGTTCTTTGCTTTTTTTTTCAGCTTTTGGCTTTATTAAAAATATAGCAGAGTAGAAATAGGGAACCTAGTGACAAGACACTACTTTCTCTACTTTCTACCCGGATTCGTTACGTGTTTATTACCGGAACATAACTCCTCGCCGCATGATAACATTCCCACGCGATACTTTAGGTGTTAAGTAAAACATCCCGAGCGTGGGAATCGAATCCACGACCATCGCAGTCAGACGCTGTTCGATTTTAATATTTGTTTACATTTATTACTTACTAAGTTTGCCGAAATTACCAAGTTTAAGATTTCCAATAGTTCGACATCTTCGAAAGTTCGACAACATTGGTTAGTACTAAGTAAACTTCTATCTGTAACTCTAATATTTTATTTTAAGTAAATGACAGTTTGATAGACATTTTAGATTTTTCAATTTTGGGGACATTGCTTACCTAATACCATTGGGAATTTTGGGAACATTACTTAAATAATACCATTGGGAATTTTGGGAACAATGCTTAAATAATACCATTGGGAATTTTGGGAACATTACTTAATTAATACTGTTGGGATTTTGAACATAATGTTGCACATTAGAGGCAAAGTTAACCTAACACATTAAAAATAGTGTTGCTTACTTATTTCATATAAAACAGTGAGAATATGGAAGCTAGTCATGACGCAGGGGTCAAACGTGAGATTGTAAGCGTAACAGGTTGTAGGTTCGATTCCAATTCGAGGAAATTAAATATATACGTATATATATGATAATTACCATAGTTTTTACGACATATAACATAGTTTATGTCACATATATATTTATATATTTCTCAAATTATATATATAAAATATAACATTAATATATTTAAAAAAATTCAAACATGGAGAATATTTAAATTTTACTTACTTTACTAAAGTTTTTTTTTTTTTTTTAAATAATGAATATAGTTATTTTTTAATTAATATAATGTATTACTTATATTGAACCATGATCTGACCAACACTCTTGTGCATCTTAATAAGGCTAAAGTAAACATTTCTATAATGACTGTTTTGTCTCCAACGTCTATTTATAAAAAAACTAACAGTGCTTATGTTGTTTTTATCTTTAAAAGAATAATGAAGAACAATTAAAATATAACTGAGACAGGTAAGTTCCATATCTAATATTATAATTTTTTGGGTACTTTTTCGTTACTCGGGCACAGGCTACAAATAAAATTAATAAAATATAAATTAATATTGAAAATTCTTTTTATACCAGTTTTCACACGGTATAAATAAGATTTTTCTAGGTTCATTTAGGTTGGATTTTAATATATTAGCGATACAAACGCTACTTCACCCGCTTATACCTGTTAATATATAATAGTCAAATTATACAACACTTTTATATAAATTGTAATATTTGTGTATGGTATTAACAAATACAAACTTTCACATTAATAATATTAGTAGGATATAATTCTCTAGATATTTAAAAGTAGTTGTCATTATAATGAATTCGTAAAATATTCTCCATTTCTCCATAACCAAGACAGCAATTTTAGGACGTGATAAAATGTCCGAATGCTAATCTTATGGTTCGGAGAAATGTTACGCTTACTCCTGGATAGCGAAAAGGTACCTTATTTCGTACTATACTTAAATTTGGTAAACTATAACGATTGATAACGTCAATTTCTGCACTGACAAAAGGATTAAATATGTATACCTAATTACAAACAACACAGGCACTGCTAATCTCTTTGTGAATACGTATCGAGGGAAACAGCCATTTTGTTGCATGGCAAACTTAAAATGGTGGCGGCAGGAATTTGGAGGCTGTTCGCTTCGTGGCGAAACTGGTAACATTTGATGTGAATTGAATTATTGAATTATTGTTTATATTTACTTTCTTCCTTTTTCTTTTGCCCGTCTATCGATGGTTTCGCGGATTTATGAAAGTTTTCGAACAGCCTTCATTGTTTGAAACCGCCATTTTTGGTAATATTTACTTCCGGCTTACCTTTTTTTTGTCTTTACTTTT
This sequence comes from Heliconius erato x Heliconius himera, assembly GCA_013421005.1. Taxonomy (NCBI): domain Eukaryota; kingdom Metazoa; phylum Arthropoda; class Insecta; order Lepidoptera; family Nymphalidae; genus Heliconius; species Heliconius erato x Heliconius himera. The sequence goes on along the minus strand of JAATLQ010038380.1, from coordinate 87,534 downwards.
CACGTGTTGTACTATGCAACTGTTCGAAAACTTTGCACAGTTTTTTTATGATTATATTGTTTTTATAAAAGCGTGTAGTTTGTTTTTTTTTATTAGTTGTATGTTTTTTGGCTTAAACGAGTAGTCATCTATTTTTTTGTTGCCAGTTATTTATTATCTATATGTTATTTTTCAGAGCTGTATTAAATTAAAAAAAATATTAAATTTCTTTTATCTATATTATTGATGATACAATAATCTTTTCTATACAGATACGTGTTTACCATCGTCAGCTATCTCATTGGAGTCTTCATTTTCGCGACTATAGTTGGGCAAGTCGGCAATGTGATTACAAATAGAAACGCTAATAGACTAGAATTTGAAAGGCTGCTAGACGGCGCGAAGACCTATATGAGGCATCATAAAGTAAGTAAAAATATATAAAAAATGAGATGCTCATTATTATTATTTTATATGAAAAATATTATGAAATTTTATTAGTTTTAAAAGGCAATTTAAATCTTTTAAATAGTTTATAGCAATGCCTTAAAAATCGTCGGAAAGTTGGGAAGGAAATGTCTTAACACTAGGTTCTCTCTGCCTTTCCTGCTATATGCGTGATACCGCGTTAAGCTGAGATAAATTACATTGTAGTGACTAAATATTGAAGTCGCACATAGCAATAAACTGTACAAAAAATTCTACTGCATTTTTTTTACATTTTTCTTTAGTCAATATTAAAAATTTCTAAGACTTTGTTCAAGCGTGAAGTAGGCGTGTTTTGTGTTTCTTCGTTCTCACAGACGAAACGTTTTCACTTGACCTAATTTACCTCTAACCGGAGGTGCTCTACAGTCGTTTAAGGACTTCTACTGAACCACAAAAAATAATTGTTTGTCTGTTTGTAACATCAATCTAACGAACTTATTAAAATATGTTTACAAACAAATGAAAGTAAATTAAATTAATGTGAAATATTTTTTATTTTTTACCTGTAGCTCATTTTAGTCGCTGTGCGCCAGACTTTGATCGTCCGTGCCTTTCTCGTGCCTGCGTTTCTCTTGATTAACTTTTGGTTTAAATAGTTGAATTGATAAGAGCCAGTAGGGTCCCTTCAACAATGTCGATTAGATGTTATGGTGTTTTAAGGGCTAGAAGACCTTTCAGAGGTCATTTCCTGAGTTTGAATATCCTGCGCTCATTTAATGGTCGTCGATGGTCGTCGATCATGTTGTTTGTGGTGCAGATAGTTCGTTTCATAACATCCTCATCTCTGTAGGAAATAGCCAATTTGTCCACTATGTCCACTATATCAGTCACAGAACTTTCATTTACCTGGCAATGGACTTGCCGATAGCACCTTCCTCGGCGTCAGAGTAGTAATTGCATCCCTTTATGTCTTACAAGACATAAAGGGATGCAATTACTACTCTCATGCAATTGGGCGACGACATCGTTTAGTATGCTATCCTGCCAAGCTCTTGATAATTTTAGTTTGAATGATCACTACCGACTCGTAAGTAAGTCCCTTAGATTTATTGATGGTCAAGGTGCGTTTTTCCCCACTTCCGTATCCTTTTCTAATAAGGTCCGCTTTCTCTGCTCGCATATGGAAAATGTACAGAATGTTAGGAAAATGTGGAATGCACTGGGATGTGCATTGGAACCTTCTCGGGGAGTGAGTCATATGTTGGGCTGAGTAGATTCCGTCATAAACTTCGTTGAGCGCGTAAGTCACGTCCAGTATATATCTACAGGATCTCGCTAGCTCTTGACTGATAGCCGGTACGAGGTTTGGACCGACATAGTGCATTTGGAAGATTAAGAGTGTAAGAACAAAACAGCCTATCATAATATGCGATATGTCCATATAAATGGACTTACCGCAGCTGTCAACGCCAATTCACCAATTGTATGTTCAGTGGATCCCAATGCTCCTAGATGCTTGTGTTTTTGCAGTTTTAAGTATTCTTTGTCTTAGCGCTACCTTCGTACATCGAGAAACACTACTAGCAGATCTTCGTTTCCGAGTTGAAAGGTCCTCATAATCTTCTCGTAGGTTGCAGGGTTGACTTTGATGGTCTTCCTTCTAGTAATATACCCTAGGAATGCGTTTTGCATATGTTGCACAGCATCGTTTGCTGGAGACAGTTCGGATATTGTTTATTGGCCTTTGTTTGCTCCAGTGACTCTACCCTTTCTTATAAGTTTTTGTAATGGTTTTAAAAAAAAATTACCTACAGCATCACCTGCATAGTCAAATGGAAATAGCTACGAATGATGTATGTCATTAATTTACGTGCTCGATGTAACTCTGACCGACAGTGGGTTACATGAACACGATTAACGTGATATAATGTAATCCTATAGCCTTCCTCGATAAATGGAATATCCAATACAGATATGTTCTTTCGATATATTTAAATAGTTCATAAGATTAGCGCTTTCAACTGCACAAACTTTTCACCTTTTGAACTTAACTTAGCTTCACTCTTTATCCCTAGCGAGGTAGTCAGAGAGAACGGAGCGCCAAACGCTACGGTCTCTACATACCTCTTTCGCCTCGTCCACTGTCATCAACCTCTTCATACATGCCCTCCGGGGGTCCTCGTGCTTTTTACGTGAACTTCCTCCAGTATCTTTGATACTATGTATTCGACGGTCAACCGAGCCCCCCCCCCCCCCCCCCC
>JAATLQ010038380.1:54178-84765 GCA_013421005.1 Heliconius erato x Heliconius himera | reverse complement strand
GTACCCTATTTTGACACGGGGTTCCCCACCTTCCACCCAATTTTCGAAACATAGCATGTTGAGTGACATTAGACATGTAAATTTCAAAGAAGTTTATAACAGAAAGCTTTCAAAGTGTCACTCTGGCCTGCAAAGTCTTATCAAATGTCAATTCTGTCCATGTTCTACAATTACGATAATAAAATATCATCAATCAAGTTTCTAACAAGTTACCTAACACTAATTAGCGGCCTAACGGTTTTTTTCTAATGGCAACCCTGCCATGCCCTGCCTGAAGGGACCTAGTGTTAAGACACTTCTCCGCACTTTCCTGGACTTTTCAGACACTGTGTATTGAGTGGCAGAACTCAATGTTGAGCTTTATCTATCAGAGCAGTTAAATAAATTAAATAAATTCCTTCGATGTCGGATCGAAGCCATAATAAAAAAAAAACAGCTTCACGCTGTATCCCGCACACAGCAGGGTAGGCAGAGGGAACGTAGTGTTAAGACACTCCGTTCCCCACTTTCTGCCAGATTCTGGAGGCATTGCTTGTGGCAGAACTCAACGCCGCGCTTTGCCTCGACATCGGAGCGAAGAAATGAAAATATACATTTAAGTAAATATTTCATCTCCTCGAGTGGCGATCGAACCCACAACCTGTAACCATAAACCAACCTGAACCCATAATCTTTACATTTATAGTCAGACGCAGAACCACTGCGCCACGACGGCTTTATGAGTATTCATATTTTAAGTATAAGTATATATATTTTTTAAATAATAAGAATAATGGTGGCTTCTATTTTTAGTTTCTCTGTGAATGGAAATTTCCAACTCGTTTTTTGTTGATAGTATATTTTTAGCCTCATACAAAGTTTATCGATATTTTTACAATATCATTTAAGAAAGTTCTGTGATTTATGGGCGGTTATTTTTTTTAATCAAGGCAATGATTTATTTGTTACTGTTTCTTAGTAATAAAAGATTATATTTTTTGTTACTTTAGAAAACTTTAAGTATTCTTTTTAAAATATCGGCCAAGTGCGAATCGGTCTCAGTCGCCGAAGGTTTTGTAAATGCATACCAATTTCACGACGATTGACGATTTTAAGTTTGCGTATCGACTAATTTTGTATAAAATGAATAACAAATATAAATTTGTAATTATTTTTATCTATGATATACCTATAAATTTCCATTTTTTTCTTTTTTTTTCTTTGTACTGTAAGTTCTCACTTCTTGTCAAATTTCATAACTGTAGGTCTATGGGAAATACCCTAAAAGATTTGATTATGCGGCCAGTTTCATACAAAAAACAGTAAAAACGATGAATAAATATCCTTTATTGACTTAGAAATTTTATTTTTTCTTTTCTCCAAGAATCCGTAGACTTGGATATTTGATATTAATTTCAGCTTAATACTTCCACGTCCGTCATCTTGACAGACGGACTGATTTACACAGCAACTCAAAAAAACAAACTCAATTATCACAATAACTTGGACAATCATTTATTTTCATTTTTTTATTTATTTTTTTTATTTTCTTTTAACAAAAATACTTTCTTTTCAAAGTGCGAAATAACATTTAAAAAATGTAAGAAAAAAACACTTTCTCTGCACCAGAAAGGTGAAATGGGCATTCCTTTCTCCTCCTTCCTCTTTGCCACTAAATTATTTTTGTCTATCATAAAGATGAAGAAAAAAAAAATTGCAAAACTACAAAATAATTTATTTCCTCAGGTCCCAGGAGGTATGAAACGTCGAGTGCTACGGTGGTATGACTATTCTTGGTCAAGAGGAAGAATACAAGGAGGGGGTGATATCAACACAGCGCTGGGACTACTGCCTGATAAACTTAAGACTGAATTGGCTCTACATGTTAATTTAAGTGTTTTGAAAAAGGTACATATTAACTTGACTATTCACAAGACAGTCCCTCAAAACAATGATCATATGCTTACTTTTTGCCAAGTTTTTCTTTTTCTTTAAATATAGGTATGTACGAGTATATGATAGATAGATTTAAAAAAATCTTTAGTCATTGAGTGACTGATAGACAACGCACAGCCGAAACTACGCCAAAATAGTCAAACTTTCCCTAGGAAAGCACTGAAAAAAGATTTATTAAAACGGAAACAGAAAAAAACTTGCTAAGGCATCATCTAACCTCATTTCTATGTTATTAATAATAGTATACTCTTAATATAAATTTGTAATTTGTCCCAAATATAATGTGTTAGCTTTATACTTTTCGATGAATCTTTTAGTCTTTGATCTTTTAATGTTCAGCTTCACAGAAAAGTAAAAGTAAAGACAAAAATGTACGAATCTATACCGTAGTTTTATGTTATTATTTCTTGCTTAGCTTTGTAGCTAGCTTTTAGTAGTGGAAATTTACATCAGATTTATAAAAGTATGTTTAGGCTACATAGCTAGCTAGACACTGATAATAAGATTTTCACAGTGAATCAATCCCACGCTGAGTGCCAAGAACATAAAAGATTTCATTAAATTAGAGGCCGTCGTGGCGCAGGGGCACAAAAGTGTCACTGTAACGCGATGCTTGTGAGTCCAATTCTCGAGTGGGGGGCACTCGAGGGAATTATTTTTTATGAATATTTTTATTTCTTCGCTCTGGAACAAGGGCAAAAAGCCCGGCGATGAGTTCCAGTTGAGACATTCAACCCGCATTGCCAATGAAAAATTCGGCGGAAAGTAGAAAACGGAGTGTCTTAACACTATGTCCCCTCTGCCTATCCTGCTGTGTGCGGAATACACACTGTATTCCGTTGTTATTAATAAATCTGATTTGATTATCTTTTTTAATTCATTAAAACAAAAAAATATATATTTATTTACCTTTTAGGTAACTATTTTCCAAGAATGCCAGCCTGAGTTTCTACACGACTTAGTATTAAAGATGAAAGCGTATATTTTTACTCCTGGCGACTCTATTTGTCGTAAAGGTAGTTATTATTATAAATTTTATAAAATGCATTATGTTTTTTTTCCTGTTTAATAAAGATGTTTGAAAAAATAATTAATTTAATTTAAATAGATGTTTTTTTATAATTTTAATAAATCGATCGGTTAAAGCCAGTCGTGGCGCAGCGGAACGAAGTGTGAGTGTACAACCGACGGGTTGTAGGTTCGATCCCCACTCGAGGAGATGAAATATTTACTTAAATGTATATTTCCATTTCTTCGCTCTGGTGTCGAGGCTAATCGCGGCGTTGAGTTCCTGCCACTCAACATGCAATGTCTCCAGAATTCGGCAGAAAGTGGGGAACGGAGTGTCTTAACACTAGGTTCCCTCTGCCTACCCTGCTGTGTGCGGGATACAGCGTGAAGCTGACAAATTTTACTTTAAGGTATTGTACAGTAAGCTACACCTTAAAGTGTAGTGTATCACTTCCCTATATAAATTCAATATATTTTAGGCGAAGTGGCACGGGAAATGTTTATAATAGCAGACGGGATTTTAGAAGTGATATCAGAAACTGGGCGTGTCCTGACTACTATGAAGGCTGGTGATTTCTTCGGTGAAATTGGAATTTTAAATCTTGACGGCCTCAACAAGTAAGTAATATAGAAATTAAAATCAAAAGAAAATATTAAATTTTAATTTTATTTTCGACTCAATACTTGTGAAATTCGAGAACTGATTTAAGTCGATATAACCTTATACAATAATGTGAAGCTTCACACTGTATACCGCTTATAGTAGAGTAGGCAACCTAATATTGAGACACTCCGTTCCCCACTTTCCGCTGGAATTGAGATTGAATGGCGGAACTCAACGTTGCGTTTTGCCTTGATACCAGAGCGAAGAAATGAAAATATTAATATGTAATAATTTATTCCCCTGAGTGGGAATCGAACCCACAACCGTACCATCTCAAATATAATGTCAACATCAACACAAACATCGAAGTAATTCAACATAAAACAAATAATGATTATAGCGATACTTCAATGTGTTTTATGTCTCATATGAGATTCGGTTCGTTGTAAAATTACAAATACCCTCAGATTATATACTCCAAGATATGACGACGATAAAAATTTTCATTAAAACTCTTCATTTTATTTTTTATTCGTAAGCATTTTTCTTTCTATAACTTCTAAAATTAAGAAACTCAATACCTCCATATCTGTATTTCGTTATGTGTTTTAGTTCTTGTTTGAAATGACTTCGCTTAGAGAAAAGTGTTATGTTCTTCTTAATTGGAAGTATCCAGTCTCACAGATAGCTTTCTATGTTGTAAAAGTAAATATTTTTATAAATGAAACTATTCGGAAACAGACGGGGTATAATGTTACAATCGAAAACAAATACCCTCCAAAATGGATTCTATTAAAGTTTCTTATTTTAAATTAACGGTTATTGATATTAGAGTTTTATAAAAGTTTTTTATATTATAATAAATAGATTTTAACTTAATTTTGTTTCCTTTTTATTATATGTATACAACATGCCTCAACTTTCTTGTTTATGTAAAGATTGTATTCACAATAAAATTACATAATAAATTGACAAAATCGATTCCTAAATTAGTTGACTTGATGATGGTCTTGTTTTAGTTCGAACTAAAAACAAGACCACAAGAGCGTTGAGTTCCGCCACTCAACATGCAATGCTTCTTAAATTCAGCAGAAAGTAGTGAGCAGAGTGTCTTTACACTAAATTCCCTATGCCTACCCTGCTGTGTGCGGAATACAGTGTGAAGCTGTTTTAATATCATTTTTAATTTCAAATCAGCTTCACGCTATATCCTGCACACAGCAGGGTAGGCAGAGGGAACCTAGTGTTAAGACACTCCGTTCCCCACTTTCTGGCGAATTCTGGAGGCATTGCGTGTTGAGTGGCAGAACTCAACGCCGCGCTTAACCTCGACACCAGAGCGAAGAAAGGGAAATATAAATTTAAGTAAATATTTCATCTCCTCGAGTGGGGATCGAACCCACAACCAGTCGGTTTTACAGTCACACTTCGTGCCGCTGCGCCACGACTGGCCTCTAATTTGATTTCATTTTTAATTTAATTTCAATTTGCACCAAATGAGCGATTTATTATATATTCGCTATTATTTTCAGACGAACAGCCGATGTTAGATCAGTTGGTTATTCTGAACTATTCTCTCTTTCACGGGAAGATGTCTTGGCGGCTATGAAGGATTATCCTGAAGCACAAGAAATATTACAAACTCTTGGAAGAAAACGGCTGCAGGAGGCGAAGAATATGTCTAGGAAATGTGCTAAAAGTATGTTGACAGTTAAAATTATGACATTGATAAACTTATTATTTTTTTCAGCTTCGCGCTGTATCCCGCTCAAAGCAGAGTAGGCAGAGGGAACCTAGTGATAAGACACTCCATTCTCCTTGAGTAGCAGAACTAAACGCCGCGACTGACCTCAAAAATATTATAGTTACATTATTACAACTTACATTGGAGAATACTAAATCTTGAAATCAGGATATACATTCACGCCCGGAGGGTAGACAGTCGAAACCTGGAAAAAATTGTGTTTCCTACTTTCTATCGAATTCTGGAGAAATTTGTCTACTGGCCTCAAACTTACCATCTTATGTTTCCTATTTATCGACTAAAATGTATATTACAATTTTCAGATGATATAAGCCCGGATAAAGCGGGCGATGACAGTGCACCCAAGAGAATTGTACACAAGCTACGAACAGATGTTAAGGTAAATCTTTCATATTTTAATAAAAATATATACAAATATAGTAATAAAAATTATCATATAGCAATTAGCAAAAGACGAGAACCGAGAAGAAGACCTACAGATGTAAAATTTATCTTTATATTGCTTAATAATTAATACAACTAATAGTATGTTCCTACTAACAAATAATAAGTTTAATATTTTTTAATGCAAATAACTTGATTGTTTTATATGAGACAAAATCGATATGCGCAGGGTATAAGAAACGCAATCAGAAGCAGGTCCCGGACCGGTCGTCGTTCCGGGGAATCCCTGGAATTACAGGCTTTATCTAGTAGTGAACCTAAACTTAGACGAATGCCGCGAGTAGAGAGTGATGACTCCCAAACCCATAACCCTGAAGTAAATAACTATTATTTAATATCTAAAATATATTTTTTTAGCTTTACTTTTTATCCCGCACACAGCAGGGTAGGTAGATAGAACCTAGTGTTAAAACACTCCGTTCCCCACTTTCCACCGATTTTTTTGAGTCATGGCGTGTTGAATGGCGGAACTCAACGCCGGGCTTTTGCCTTGGTTTCAGAGCGTAGAAATGAAAATATTAATAAATAATAATTTATTCCCTCGAGTGGGGCTCCAACAACCGTCGCCTTACATTATTTGATATTTATAGTAAAATAAAACTACGTTAAAATATTTTTTTTAATTGATTTTATTTTTTCAAAATTAAGAAGTACCTATATAATATATATTTTAACTATATTAAGGATAACGGCGAGACGACGTCAGGTAGCAAGGACGGCGAAAAAAGCATTTCACCACTTGGAGCTGGTCTACCATTACTGTCAAGGCTAAAATTACTAAAAGAAAAACAGGTAGAACCATTTATATTTGGATTTAAACATGGATAGTAAATTTTTTTACTCATAACTGTCATATTTCCTGAGAATTGATAAAATTTAGAAGAGATGTTTTGTTTATTTCCAAATTATTATTTAAGAACAAAAACAACAAGTTATGACTAATTCATATGTTTTTATTTTAATGGAGTTTATTTGAGTAATCATTGTTTAATCTATACTAATTATATAAAGAGGAAACATTTGTATTTTTATATTTATTATAGGTGGTATGGTAGTGGCGAAGCCGCGAGTCTGCCGCTAGTAATATATAAAGAGTTGATTGTTATAATTTTCCAGGATCGGGAAGAAAAAGTTGCAAAACAAAGGCTGTCGGTATCTTCAGTAGTATCACCTCCAATTCAACAACCAACACCTTCAACCAGTACTGGAATGGAAGCAGAACCTGAAGTTATTGGCGCCGGACTTCCTTTACTACAAAGGCTTTTGTTACTAAAAGCCAAAGAAGAAAGAGAGAAAAATCAGCTAACACCCACTGCGAGCTATCAGCCATCTAGCTCCGAAACTATTAGCCCCAGCTCTATAAAGAGCCCATTAAGTCCCACAGTAAAAAATCTCAGCCCGTTAAGAAAAGGTTCAGAATCCAGCTCACCTGGAAAATTACAGAGTCCCACAACGAAAACATCAAGAAAAAATTCCTCCGGCTCTAGTGATGGAACATCAAAACCGAAAGTAAGTTTTAGAGATAAAATATTACAAGTGCAAAGTGATGGAACCGCCGTATGTCAGCCACTCAATAAAGATGTAAGTGAAAAACCTGCAGCAGTAGTCGAGCCAACTCAAAAAACCGATGGTAACCTAATATCGATTCCACATTCTGTAGTAAGTAAAATAAAATCACCAGTGAAATCTGTAAGTTCGACTTTTCGAGATAAACTCAAAATATTACAAAGTGGAAATTTATCGAAAGAAAATGATAACTCATCCACGGAAAAATGCAAAGTCCCAGTACCTGATAAAAGCGCCATTGAAATAATTCCTGTACAAACAACAGAAAGCCAAGAGGAATTGATAAGTAAAAAGCCCTGGTCGAAACTTAAAAAGGCCGCTATTTTAGGTGACTCTAAAAGTTATAGTAAAACTAGCATTGATGAAAAAAACGAGTCAGACCAAACAACAAAAAACACTGCAAATGCAAACGCATCAGATAATGTAAATATAAATGTGCCTGTAATAAATACAGGGGAACTTGTAAAAATAGATAACAATAATCAACAAGTCAAGCAAGATACGCCGGCAGTCAGTTCTTTAGGACCTGTTAAAGATAAATCATTAGATCTACTAACAATGTCACCAAACAAGAATATAGTAACTAGGTCACAAGACAGAATACCAATGACTAGAGGTGCTGGGTTACTATCCAGAGATAAAAAATATAGGTCTATCGATGATTTATCCCCAGAATACGGCGGCTTACCATTTGTGAAAAAACTTAAAATTTTAAATGAAAGACAAAAATTAGCAGAACTGGAAAAAGTTATTAAAATTAGAAGTTCAAGCTTAGATTGTACAAGTTCATCAGAAGATTTATTGTGCGATACACTTACAAGAAGCCACTCTGAAAGTAGTACAATGGATAAAAAGAAGTTTAAAAGGAAATCAACAGATTCCGTCGAAAGCCATGGATCAAACGAAACTCTAGAAAGACGCACACTTAAATCAATATTAAAAAAACTATCTGAAGACGTGACCCCTGCTGAAAGCCCTCAAAAAAATAACGAAATGCGAAAGCTAATTAGAGCTCCTACGATAGAAGGATACGCAGCAAGACATTCAAAATTTGCTAAAAGTGTAACATTTCACCGACATACTTTACCATCTCCCCCTGGAAGTATTCCAATGGATATGGTTGATGAAGTTTTTGAATTACCAACTCCTGTAGAAACTGTCCAACCAACAGTACAAACATCTGAAATAAAATTACCTGATGCACCAGAGACGATACATCAAAGTCAAGTCAGTATGCCGGACCCTTCATCAGTTAGGAATAATAATATTGACACAAATATACAAACTCAATATAAACTAAAATCCCATGTAGATCCTGTTTACGATTATAAGTCTTTAAGGCCAGAAGATATAAGAGTGCCAGAAAAACCAAAGTTAACTATAATATCTGCAGTAGCAAACCAACGAAAGCTTCTAAGAGGTAATTTTTTATATTAAAATCTAATTTCACCTTTTTTATTTAGATATTTTATAACATTTCGTAAAAGATCTCTTCCTTTTTCCAGGCTCAATAGAAGAGCAAGATTATTTTGGTGAAGTCTTATTTGGCATTAAGCAAGTAATACAGAGTCATTTGCATGAGGTGCAAGGAAAGTTTCAAGAAAGGTGTGTATATAAAATTGTGACTAATTATACATTGCATATTGTGTGAAATAATAAGTCGAGGCGAAGTATTTTCGTATTTTGAATGTATTATTAGTAATCAAACCTCTTTGGCTGTACTGAATGTAATCGGCTAGTTCTAGCCATTTTTCAATTGTATTTCAAGCAAACAAAATGAACGTATATGACGAAGAAATTTTAAAACAAAAAGGTAAAAATGCCAGAAACGCCGCGAATAAAATTTGTGTGATTTACGGACCTAATGCAGTATCAATAAGAGTAACACAAATGTGGTTCAAGCGTTTCAAGTCTGGAAATTTTAGTGTGAAATATGAAGTTTGTTCTGAACGCCCTGTCACAGATAAAATCAGTGCCATCTTTGAGAAAGTGGAGCAAGATCGACATACTACATAGCTACTAGGCTACGACATTCCTGAAAAACTGGATGTTGATTATAAAACAATTTTACGTCATTTACAAAAGTGTAGGTACAAGAAAAACTTTGACATTTGGGTACCACATGATCTCACTGAGAGAAACCTAATGCAACGTGTTTCCATTTGCGATTCTTTGTTGAAACGTAACAATTCCGAACTATTTCTTAAACAGTTGATTACGGGTGATAAGAAATGGATGACTTACGCTAAGCATGTGCGAAAAAGATCATGGTCGAAGCATGGACAAGTCCCACAGACCGTGGCAAAGCCCGGCTTGACTCGGAACAAAGTGATGCTATGTGAATGGTGGTGGTGGGATTGGAAAGGAATCGTCCACTATGAACTTTTGCAACCGGGTAAAATTACCAGTTCTGACTTCTACTGTCAGCAACTGATGAGGTTAAAAAATTTACATTAACATTAACAGCTATTAAGAAAAATCGGCCGGAGCTGGTGAATAGAAAGGGCGTGGTGTTCCAACATGCAACGCCAGACCGCACTCATCTATAGCCACGCAGCAAAAATTGAGAGAGCTTGGCTGGAATGTGTTGATGCATCCTCCGTATAGCCCTGACCTTGCTCCGTCAAATTTCTACCTGTTTCGGTCATTGCGGAAATAAGAAATCTTAAAAATTCTACAGGAATGGGATCATGACTACCCATAAGATGGCATCAAATCATCAATAAAAACGGCACATACATATTATTAATAAGTAAAAAAATTTACCTAAAAAATATTTTCCTTTGTATGAACAATACGAAAATACTTTTGCCCGACCTTACATTTTAAATAAATGAAATTTTACTTTCAGATTTAATAGCTTAGAAAATGAAGTTCGAAAACGGGATGAAATTATTAGTCAACTACAAAAACGTATACAGGAATTGGAAAGACTAGGTTTAGGATTACTTCCAGCTCCTGCCGCCATCGAACAAGAAATAGATTCACAAGATGAAAATGAAATGGTATTAATTACCCATGACAACCATCATTGTGGCAGATATCAACAATCAAAGAATAGCTCCGGTAGTGAAGAAATGTCGGGTGTTGAAGAGGGTTTTATGGTAAACATACTTTTAAAGACTTTTATTATTCTCATTTACACATATGTATATATTTACGGCCATTTACTTAAAATAATATAAGCATTATATTTTTAAGTAAATGTCAAATTCTTTCAAATTTTAATGAAAATTACAGAGGGGAGATTCGTTAGACACAGTATTTACTTCATCACCACCAGAACGTAGTGCTGAAGAAATAAAGGCTTCAGATAGAGATTTTCAAGCAAAGGCGTCAGATGAAGCGACTGCTTCATCAGATGAATTATCAGAAGAAAAGCTGACAGAACTGACTGAAGGAATCGATCTTACCAAATTGTCTTACTCAGAACTACAGAGCTTGGCCGAGTCTTTATCAAATAAAACTAAATCATCTACAAATAAAGAAGATTGGTCTGTAAGCAAGTCTAAGAGACTAGATCTAAATTTAGATGGTAAAGCTGGAACATATTTAAGGAAACGAGCTGAAAAATTGAAACAAAGAAAATCTTGGGAGGATCAAAATTATCAAGAATCTGTAGAGCTACAGGATTTGACAAGGTATCAAATTATATATAATTATATATAGTATTTGATAAAGTAATTATATATAGTACTTGATAAAGAGCCCAAAAGATTGATTTCTGACACTTCCAACCACTACACAACTAAATTTATTCTTTATCTAATTTCTACATCTTGGCATATGCAATCCCGATTGTACTCGTTTATTATTGGCAGGGTGCGTTGCACTAGGTGACGGTATTATAAACGCTCGCAGCGCTCATGGTGGCCAAAAGTAGAAAAAATGTAGGCTTTGTCACTTATTAATGTCAAAGCAATCTATTCGACTTATCGTTTTACTAAGTTATTAAAAATGAGTCACAGCAGTTGCAGTGGTTCTACAATGTAACAAATACATTTACATGTAATAGATATATTTATAGCGAAGTATGTGATGCAGAAATACAAACAGAAATAGACAACTCAACTATTTATATAAAAAAATACAATAAAATGAAGAACATAATATGTAATGCCCCTAAAAAAACGTACATACACAGATGTGGCGACTTCACCAAAAAAAATATTTTACTGAGTTTTCATCTATCTGTAATGATGAGCAACTTATAGATCTTGCAGGTGTAACATTCAACAATTTCCAATTATTATTAAAAACATTAGCAAGCAATCACAAATACAGTATTAATAGTTTTTTTTTTATTTTAATTACTTTTTTTTCTTAAATCACATTTCGTTTCATTCACATTTTGATATTATAATAATTATTTATTTAGAAAAGAAATTATTATAATAATATCAAAACTAAATAACTACTATACCAACTACCATTAATTTTGCTTTGTTTCCTTGTTATTCAGTAAAATGACAACTAAAAAAGTAGTAAACAAATTCTGATATAACCAAAATAAAACACAATTTTCTCTCTCAATTTGAATAACCAGAAATGATTTATCGACACTTTTTCCACCCAAATCACACTAATTAAGTAATATAAATAAATTTGAAAGTATTTTACGAATATTTTCAAACAATCCCGCCATCATATGTCAAAGCGTCAGAGGCTCAGAAACCACAAATTTGCGTACGCTGGGTGGCGCTGTAGTCGTGCACGGTGCCAATATGAAGGCCATCGTGGTGAAGAAGTATCTGACTGATTCTTTCCTCTTAATAACTTAAATAACCATTGGGTTTTGTCACCTTATTCACATGAAAGAATTATTTTCTTTTCCGCGTTCTGGTAACTAAGTTCGTCTCGAATTCTTTACACTAAATTATCTATCTCTGCTATATTCGATACAAAGAGTGAAGCTAAAAAAATAAATATAACTCTTATATCTTTATACTCCAATATTAATCAAAGATATTCTTTCAATTTTAGGCCAATTTCTCCACACATGACTTCAGAAGACCGTTCCTTACTTAGTCCTGAACAATCAAGTCTCCGCACAAGTAAACGAGCAATGTACCCGTTTCATTTATTTGGCACACATTTGGACAATAGTAAAACAAAGATAAAGAAAACTTTATCCGTTGACACTGGGATGCATCACACCGGAAGAAAAGAAAGAAGTATGTTTATTATTATTTAATAAATGCTACTGTGGGCCGTCGTGGCGCAGAGACATAAGGTTGCGACTGTCACACGGTTGTGTGTGAGTTCGATTCCCACTCTGGGAAATTAATTATTTAATGTTTTCAATTTCCCGCATCTCTTCGTCTCCGTTTTCACATTAGATTCCTGCCTACCGTGCTATACGGGAAACGGTGTGGACTCTCCGTTTTCACTTGATCAAGTACACTACTACATTTTAAGGAAGTGAACAGTGTCTCCAAAATAAAATTATACTTATTCATATTATTTTATTTATTATATATATATTATATAAGTTAAATAACATCTAACGTTTAACAATTTAGTAGAGTTTATGTTTTAATCAAATTGATGTCTATTTTACAGAACGTAGTTCTCAACAACATCACCATAGAAAATTCAGCCTCGGTTCTTTTTTCGGGTACAGTCGCGGAGCAACGCCTAAAACTAACTGCAATGATATTGTTCTTGACATCGGCAGTGATTGCAGTTTGAGTGAAAGGTATATTAATAAATAACATTGGTAGGTGAAGCCAGCTGGCCACAAGCGGCTGTAAACGAGATAGGTTGCGGGTTCGATTCCCACTCGCGGATATGAATATTAATAATATTTGATAATTTCATATTCTCGCTCTGGTGACGGGAAAAAGCGCGGTTTAGTTCCGCCACTACACACGCAAATGCCTCCAGAATTTAGCAAAACGTGTAGAACGGATTGTCCTTAACACTAGATTTCATCTGCCTACCCTGCTGTATACGGGAACAGTGTGAAGCTAATAAAATATTAAAACATTTTCGTAGTAAATATTAAAATGTTTGGAGAAATATAATGTCCCGATTAACTTTTTGTTAACTATTTGGCTTGTCCTCGTACAGCCTCAATGTTTGATTATTTATCGTCATCTATCTAAGAACACTTGGACTGCTAAGACAAATCAAACGATACCTCAATGACGATTCAGTGATTCTGGAGATCTGAGGTAATAAAGAATATTACATACAAGATTGAGGCCAGTCGTGGCGCAGCGGCACAAGGTATGACTGTAAAATCGACTGGTTGTGGGTTCGGTCCCCACTCGAGGAGATGAAATATTTACTTAAATTTATATTTTCATTTCTTCGCTCTGGTGTCGAGGTCAAGCGCGTCGTTAAGTTCTGCCACTCAACACACAATGCCTCCAGAATTCGGCAGAAAGTCAGGAACGGAGTGCCTTAATACTAGGTTCCCTCTGCCTACCCTGCTGTGTGCGGGATACAGCGTGAAGCCGACATATAAGATACGCGCTAAAAACACAACCCTTCCTTTGCAGTCGCTTCAAAACGTACATTTGGAGAATGAGTTAAATATGAAATTAAACATTAAATTTTTATTATTTCAGTACATCAACATCATCAAATAGTGATTCTGAATCTGTTCCCCGTACACCAGTTTTCGAAGAGTTTATTGACACCAACATGAGGAGTGGCCGTGGTTTTTCCGCACAAGGGAATATTTCGCCAATTACAGGTACGAGTATATCAACTTCATTATAATCATTAACTAACTAGGTACAAATATTTATTTTTCGTAATCGTTTTTAAGCCTCTGTATCGCACACGTAGGATAGGCAAATGGAACCTGGGAACCTACAACATATATTATTTTAAAAACACGTCGTTAGTATCTTAACTACGTAAATGTCTTAACACTAAGTTCCCTCTGATATACAGCGTGACACAATCTTTGAGGCGTTTCGTGTTGAGTGGCAAAATTCCTTGGCCTTGATGCCACAACGGGGATGAAAATATGAAGACACACCTCTGTGCCATTGCACCACGAAGGCTATAATATCTAATTATCATTATTCATATAATACTTGAGGCCAGTCATGGCGCAGCGGCACGAGGTATGACTGCGAAACGACTGGTTGTGGGTTCGATTCGAGTTCGAGTGGGGACTCGAGAAGATGAAATATTTACTTAAATTTATATTTCCATTTCTTCGCTCTGGTATCGAGGTAAAGCGCGGCGTTGAGTTCGGCAAAAAGTGGGGAACAGAGTGCCTTAACACAAGGTTCCCTCTGCCTACCTTGCTGTGTGCGGGATACACCGTAAAACTGATTTATTTGATTTATTTTTTATATAATACTTGATAAAACTTAGTAATTATGACTTTTACAGGTAGCGGAAGTGATTGGGAAGTAATGATGCTGGCTGATGAACTCGAGAAGAGGGAACGAGATGAGAGCAGACGCCACAATTATCCATGTAGGCTCAGAGATTTAGAAGAAGTTAGTTGAGATTTTTTTTCTATTCAAATTTTAACCGAATTCAGATAAGGACGTTGTATACGACAACTGTATTTTTTTTATTTTATACTAGCGGCCTGCTCGCGGCTTTGCCCGCTTGAATTACATGATTATTCATTTAAGAAATATATATATTACAAACAGCCTTAATTAATAATTAATTGATTTGGATAAGTACCCACGATATTCTTTGTAAAATAACTTATATTAGATCCTGTACAGTTTTTAAATTAGTAACATTATTAGTTAAATATATAATTGGTATACAGAATATACATAGAAAGCACGTTTTTAGCCATTTTTATATAATCTATAAAACAGTCAACATTTTCGGGCAAGCTCAAGTCGTACTCATGCCCCGAGAGTTTTCGTACCAGTTTCATGAAAGGAGATACACCAAAAGAATAACTAATTAAGTTGTCATTTTGTATCAATTTAAGTACAGATTAAAATTTGTACTTAATGGTTTTTTCTGTGACACGAATAAAAATAAGTAGTCAATTTTTGAAAAATAATTTTGGAATTTTCCTTTATACGTGCCGTAAGTTTTAACTTCTTAACAAATTTCGAAATTGTATATCAACGGGAAGTACCCTATAGTTATGATAGAAAATGCGACAAAAAACAAAGCATAAACTCTCATATTTCATCGTCATTTGATTTGCGATGATTTAGAAGATAGATTTTCGTGCTCTAAGGGAATATAGACTTGAACATTGAGGTATCTAACCTTTAACCGATCTTGTACAAAATAGTCTTGACAGACGGACAGACGGACAGACGGACAAACAACAAAGTTATCTTATAAGAATTTTGAGGTATGTACCCTAAAATATCCTTGGCACATACATACATGCAACATACAGGTGCAATAGTGCAATGTCGGTACGTGTCGCTTGTAAGTTATGAAATAATACTGCGGGATATTTTTATAAACAGTGTCAGAGCATTTTTTCTTGAGACACAATTTTTTAGAGGTTGCTACCAAAAGTGATTTTTTTATACGTTTCTTAAAACAATATTAATAATATAAACAAACGAACGGACTGAAGAACCTATTCAAAATATTTCTTTGAATATTAAGTCATTCTTTATCACTGTGTTAAATAATTAAGAATTAAGCTACGAAGTACTGTTACGAAGGTAATCTTCACCAACAATTCAATGTAGTTTACTTTGTAGTTAGTACTATGAACAATTGTACTTTAAAAACGTAACGTATCATGTGTAGTCATAATAGATATCATTGCGTATGTTTCTTTTTTTTGTCAAATATAAATATCTTTAAAACTTTAAGTACATTATTTTTTGATAGAGTGTAGCGATAAGTAGTGTGTAGTATTTTTGTCAATAGATAGCGTTACTTGTATCGGTTTTTTAATATCTCAAATATTAACTTCTTGAAAACTTAAATACTTATATCTTTTGATAGAGTGAAACGATTACAATGAAATAAACACTAAAAGCTACTTTGATTTATTTGTAATTTTTATGTATAAAAATTGCTTAAATTTATTGTGTACTTTTTACGTGATACGTGTTCACATAAACAGACAAACAGATAAACAGACAAACAGATAAAAATTCCAAAAATGTTGGAAATGGATTCTATTAATTATCCTTTAACAACCTAGCTAATTTTTTTTTTTTATATTTTCAATGTACAGAAACGACTTTTCTACAGATTTATTATAAGTATAGATTTTTTCGATGGGTCCTACTGTGAAAGATAAACTCAGTTACATGAACTTTATATAAAATTTGCACTTGAAATAGTCCAATTAAAACAATTAACACAACGAAATATATTTACATTTATGTTTTTATTTTTTCGCTCTGGTGTCGAGGCAAAGCGCGGCGCTGAGTTCCGCCACTCAACACGCAATGCCTCCAGAGCTCGGCGGAAAATGGGGAATGGAGTGTCTTAGCACCAAGTGTTCCCTCTGCCTACCCTGCTGTATGCGGGGGCTGATGGCGTGAAGCTGATTTTATAATTTATTATTGGTTTATTGGTTTCATTTTCGATTGTCATTCAAAATAACAATAAAAACTTTTCTATCTATATATGTATATAGGAGAATTAAACAAACTTAAGAATATCAAATGAATTTTATTTTTAGGAATCAGATACTCCACAACGCGAGGATAGTCCAGATGAGCTCTCCAATTTGGAAGATTCCAACTCGACTACGCAATTATTATCGCAGTCTAATAGCGAGACCTCCCATCGATCGGTGGAAACATCTTTTTCTGACAGTGCTGGGAGACATCGAGTTGGATCAGCAGGAGAACAGGCAAATGCTTAATTTATACATATTTATAAACATAGGTGTAACTCGAACTCGAAAAACCAGATTTCATTTTAAGTTTTTGCTCAATTTTTATTTTGGAAATCTATAATTGTTTTGGTCCTACCACTAAGCCATACGTTCTCATCAAGCTACGTCAAAATTTTTATACGCTTGTTACAATTTATTTATGTTGTTAGCATCTCTGTAGGGAGATTTTTACGAATTTCCGCTACCCAGTACCCAATGATCACAGCGCCTGGTCGGTTTCCAGGGGGCGCAGGTTCGAGCTTCCCGCTACGTTCAAATTTTATACGTTTTCTAAATAAATATTTTTCTTTCATACATGTAGATTAACACTTTAAAAATTTTAAAAATATTTAATAAATAGCATTCTCTCTTGCCAGATATGCTTAGTAATTATCTTTGGGTAGCGGAATTTATTAAAAATCTCCCTACAAAGATGCTAACAACATAAATAAGTTGTAACAAGCGTATAAAAACTTCGACGTAGCTTGATGAGAACGTATGGCTTAGTGGTCAGAGCGCGTAGTTGGTTTCCAGGAGGCGCATGTTCGAGTCCCGCTACGTTCAATTTTTTATACGTTTTCTAAATATGTAAATATTAAGTATTTCATTTCCACAAGTGGGACCCACAACCTGTTGCGTTTACAATCGCACATTTGTGGCCCTGCGCCACGACTGGCCTCTTAATTTATATTTTATTTATTATTAAAACTACAAGATTGTTCACAACATAATAAAAATATATATGAACTGCAGACGAGACCAGAGTCATCTATACACCAATCGAGGGGTCTCATACTGCGAGCGGCAAGCCTCGACCGGGAGACAACTACCAGCTCGGGCCATTCTAGAAGATTCGGTTCACTTAAAAGCTCCAGTACGGACTCACACAAGCGACTCTGATCCGCTTCCCAATACGGCTATAACAAAGCCGAAAAATCATATAAAAATAATAAGAAAATAACCAAAAATAATAATGTTAAAATAAATAAATCATCAAATAATAATACTGATAATCAAAACGGAGAAAGCATTGAAGATTTGAATGATTTAGATAGAAATGAACGAGAGAATGTTTACGACGACCAACTTATTGTTGGCGGTCAATTATTAATAAGCATTTTAATTATAAATAATATACACTTTTTGATTATTCATTATTTTATTCGTTGAACATTTATTTAATTAATAATATAATAAATAAAAATATAGTATAGATACATAGTTTAGTAATAGATAGTGTATGCCAAATCATAGATAATATAGAGACATTTTCGTTTTCTATAAATATTATATATTTATAATAGAGATGCGCCGAATACTATTCGGTTTACCATTTCTTCGTTATTTTGCCGTGTAAACATGTTTTAACATGCTACCTGTCGTCGCTATCTAGATCACGAGCAGGCCCTACCTCAACGCCATCCGAAACGCGCATCTCTAAACTGTAATATATCTAATACAAAAAAAGTCTAATAAATTCTCAAATGCCACCTACAACCTTTATTACAGAATCTAACTAGGGGAAAACGTTACAAGATGATCCCTGGCTATTGCAACGAACTTACACTTGATCAATTTTTAAAAATTATCTAAGTAGAAAGATCCATCGTCATAACTTCATTCAACAACAAAAGAAAAATGTATTCAAATATTTTAATAACATAGTTATTTGTCGAGTAAATAATAGCGTACATTTTGTTAACAGAACTTAAAACAGCATTCGAATATCGTATTTTATTTTTTTTATAATTACGCAATATTGTTTTAATCTATTTTTCGGCTCTTCCCGACTTTTGAATGATATTGGCACTATTTAGTTGCAAGAAATATATAAAACTACAGTCAGCGAACTTCTCAGTAGGTAGATTTACATAAATTTTGTAAAAAATATGAAAAGCCTAGTGCCAAAACATTTTATTATACAGATAGATTGTGAATAACTAGTTAATGATAATAAGAAAAAATTTAGATTAATAATAATGATTATTCGAACCTTGTGACATTTAATTGTTTTAAAGATTCTACTGTATTACTAATACAGACTTAATAATATTCAAGATATAAAAAAAATAAAGTTTAAAATGATATAAGAAGGTACTATATACTTTATATTTATTAAAAAAATAACATAAATTTCTTACTTAATTGACATAGTTTTTTAATATAAATAAATTAATACTTCATAATTTTCCTAATTTTTGTTATGCCTTAAAATATATTTATTAATTTTATTAATAAGCTCCAGTAAGTTTGTTTGTTTAATATTATGCTCATTTTACAACTTGTTCCTATAAAACCGAATTTTCACAAACAATATTGCAAATATATATAAATATCGAATATAATATGTTATATAGCATATAACATAATATAAATGTAAATATATTCGCGCAAATTATTATTGAATTAAACATGAAATGTGTATAATTATTAAATGGTTATACTAAATATTATATTATAAATTTAGGCAGCAGTCCCCACTTTTAATTGTGGATTTAATTATTATAAATTGTAAAATTTTGTGATGTTTAGTGGTAATTTTTTTTTCATGTATATCAAATTAGATATTTAAAAATATAATTTTAACTCTCAAGTATATTTCTATGTCTGTAAAAATTCTATGTGACCAAAACAGCACAAGATATGTGTAAAAATCATCTTTATATGTAAGAAATTGTAAAACATTATTAGAGTATAAGTATTTATTTACGTAGCATTAGAGCTTTATGAGAGGCATAGATAGTGTTGGTAGTGTATAATAAAATATATTCGTGTAGATGTATTTGTTAATATAATAAAGAAATTAATAAATAAAAAGACCACAAAAATGTTTTATTTTATTAAATTCTACTTTAGTTGTTAATGCGGCAACAAAAATATATCATCTGTAAAAATTTCAACTATCTAACTGTCACGGTTCATGCAATACAGCCTGATGACCAACGGACTGACAATGACAAACAGGCATCGAAGTCTCAGTAATAGGGTCACGCTTTACTCTTTGGTTACGGATTCCTAAAAAGTGTTCATCAAGTTCAAGACATCAATAAACGTAATCGACGACAAATAATATGGTCACTATCAACGGTTTTTGCTTTGCTTAACACGTGCCCGTAAAGGTGGTGTCCCCCAAGGCTAAATGCTGTCCCCTACGCTGTTTCTGATGCATATCAACAACATGTTAGAGGATTCTATTGCTGCGCAAGCCCTTCTGCGGAAAACGTCGGCCAGTGCTGAAATTGAAAATTTAAAAAATTACAAGTGCTTGTGTCTTCTGTTAAGGTATCACTCGGGAATGTTTCATTCCCTTATGGGGTGAAGAGAACTTGGTTCACTTTAACACCCAGAAGACACGTTTTTAAGTTATTAACTAAAAAGAAAACTCGTTTGTCGTGTCACCAATTTTCGAGAATACTCCTTTTAAAGTCAACGCCTCGTATCAGAACATTGGGCCTTAGCATTTCGACTGGCTGTCAGTATCACGATCATCTGGTAAGTAAGACCAAGTTGGCCTCAAAGAAACTGGGAGTCATCGGTAAAGCGGGACAGTACTTCACGCCAAAGCACCTATTAGCCCTGTATAGGTCCCAGGTTCGACCACATCATCTTTGGGCTGGTGACTCATTTGATCACATATAGTATAGAGTCGGTCGAATCGTTGGGGACCCAATGAACTGTGAAAGATTTGACATCTTGGTTTTGCATAAAGACGTCTCTCGCTATGCGTTCTTTACCGCAGATTTTTTAACCGTACGGTCCGTCACAAACTCAAATACCATCAGCACCATTTGGATAAGTGACACTACACTACTACAATATAAATGAATGCTAGCGGCCCACTCGCGGCTTCGCCTGCTTAAACTACATGATTATTGATCTAATAAACAGAATTGATTGACAACTATAATAAATTCTAATATGATTTTTTTACTACATTATCGATTTTTTTATTGTTTTGAACTAAAAAATACGACCAATATTTATATTTGATAGTTATAAAATATACATAAGGCTAATTATTCATTGCAGTACGTATACATTCTTGTAACATAACGTTCTTTTTACCTATGTTATGTTTCTTTAAATTTGTGTTAAATGAGCTGATGTCAGTGAATAATTTAATTAACTTCTTCAGAAAGAGCCTTAAATGTTAAATTATTGATTTGGGTAAGGATTCATAATATTCTTTGTAAAATAACTGTAATGATTACATATTAACTCCTGTACAGTTTTTAAATTAGTTACATATATTATTAGCTGAATATAAATTGGTAAATATGTAGAAATTACAAAGTACACGTAGAAAGGATGTTTTTATAAATATTTATTTCAAACGCAAACGACCGAACCGAAGAATTAAAAAATTCTACGATTTGAAGATGAAGTCGTCGTTTTTATCAGTGTGTTGAACTAATTGCGACTTAAACCATTGAATATAATATATAAATAATTAAATCAAAATAATTAAGATTCACACTGTATTCCCCACACAGCAGAGTAGGCAGAAGGAACCTAGTGTTAAAACACTTCGTTCCCCACTTTCTGCCGAATTCTGGGGGCATTGCGTATTGAGTTGCAGAACTCAATGTCGCGCTCGACGCCAGAGCGAAGACATGGAGATATAAATTAAAGTAAATATTTCATCTCCTCGAGTGGGGATCGAACCCACAACCAGTCAGTTTTACAGTTACACTTTGTGCCGCTGCGCCACGACTGGCCTCTATATCAATATACATATAGATATAGATGGCTATACAATATTCGCAGGCAAACTAATGTCTTGAGTTCATTCAAACGACGATAACTTTTTTTAATTAACCGATTTTGATGAAACAAACTGATGAACATGAACTTTAAATATTAAGCTGAATCAAAACAATGCAATTGGTGAAAGTTTTAAGTAAATTGGTTCAGTACTTTCGAAGATAAGCGTGACCATACATACAGACAGACAGACAAGAAATTAAAAAAAAAATTTTGCTGTCTATTATTTTTTTTAAGTAATCCTCTATCCATTTCAGTCAAAAATACTGAATGTACAGACAAAATATTTTCATTATTTTATTCTATATAGAGATAATATTATAATAATGGTATGGAGATAAAATTATGATAACAAGAATCATATTTTGTGAATATTATGATCTGTGATTTCTACAAACATGGAACGAATACTGATATTTTATGACATCATATTTGTTACTAGCAACCCGCTCGCAAATTTTAATATGTTTTGTGAAAAAGTAAAATTTTGTTTTTTTGTCTATTCGCCCCGAGATTTCTATTCACTCCGTTTAAGTGATAGTCAATTTATGGAAAAATGTATATATACCTACATAATAGAAAAAATACCATTATTTGCCTGTTACTAAAATAAACTTCTTTTTTCTATACAAATAACAAAAATAGTTACGCCGTATTATTTCATTTTATTTTATAAAATATAGTTAAATTCAGGTCACCTATTAATATTTCGTTTATAAAACCCTTGAAACGTTTGACCATTTATCCTTTGGGTATATGTGTTCTGTGCGTTTGACAATTATAATGACAACTAAAATGACAGCATCGTATCATTCAATTTATCAATTTAACAAAAAGTGTTAGTACATAGGCGTATAATACAAGTTTTACTGAAATATCAAATAAATATCGTAGAATTGTTAATTTATCACTATGTAATACTTCCAGGAGACAAACTAATAGTTTTTAATGTTCACTGGTGGTTTGCCGATTCATTTTTCAGATAATAATGTCGCCTCATCTACAACCGAGTAGCTTATTTAAATTATCTATCAAAAGTACTCTTAGCTTAATAAATAAAAGTTTGTATGTTATAGAGTGCAGTTTTGCAGAAGTAGAATATGAGGAATGTAAAAAAAAGATTAACGCAATAAAAAAATTTCTGATGGCCACACTCCCGTCCAGGTAGATACTACTCATATTAAACTTTGTATTTTTCTTAATCATTTAATTAATTTACTTTTTTTGCTTGCTTCAAACTAGATTGAATTTTAAAATCTATTGATGTTCATTTTATCTATTCCATTGAGGCATACTTATTTTAGTAATCACCCATAGTGCAAAATACATATTATTTTATGATATCACGCATGCTCTATTTAATTTTTGTAATAGTTATAATTAATTTAATCTACTAATGCCTAATACCACAATCATAATAATATTCAAAAATCTGTCTGACAGTTTGAAAGATTGTATCTCTTTCATACATATAAAGATTTTGAAACAATAAAAATATATATATTTTTTCTCAATTATCCGCTACACTTACTAGATAGGCCGTATGAAATTAACTGTAACATAAGTATTATTATTCAGCTAATTTTATTTGGCCATTTTTTTTCTTAAAACTTGCTTTATTCTTTTATTTATTAGGAATGGAATTACATATTTGTATTTTTTGTCTTATTATATTCTATGTTGTAAGTGTAATACCATTATTCATTTGGCATTTATGAACTCCAAATGAAGGAAAATATTTATACATTACTTCCAGATCAGATGTGTGTTATTTCAGTGG
The DNA here is from genome assembly GCA_013421005.1 of Heliconius erato x Heliconius himera. Classification (NCBI taxonomy): domain Eukaryota; kingdom Metazoa; phylum Arthropoda; class Insecta; order Lepidoptera; family Nymphalidae; genus Heliconius; species Heliconius erato x Heliconius himera. The sequence continues at coordinate 61,094 of JAATLQ010038380.1, read as the reverse complement.
TCCCTTAGGGTTGTGAGGTCCAAATGCCTTGTTGAATTAAGATAGAAAGTAGGGAACAGTGTGTTAAAACTAATTTTTCTTAGTTATAAGCAACAGTCTTACCACACAGTCTTATCAAGCTTAAGGAATGGATACACTAAAATATATATTTTTTTTACATTTTTCAATTGTAATATTAGCTCTAAAGATCTAGTTTTTTCATAAATATTGGTGTATAAGAAAAAACAAATACTAGTTCTTGAAAAATATAGAAAACAAAATTTAATGTATAATGGAAGGCAAGATATCACGGACAAACTAAAACGCCATATAGCAGTTAAAACTAAACTCTAATTTGATTTAAAAATTTTATCATATTTTTTTCTATTTAATTATTTATTCGCAAAACTAATAAAAGGTAAAATTATTTTAAAAGAACACATTGTCAAGAAATATAAAATAAACATTATATATTGTAGATGTCATCTTTGAAAATAAACACTTGTTAACTTTTTTGTGAGTTGAGTTTAATTTTGCCATTCATTATACAATGCCTCCAGAATTTGGTGGAAAGTGGAGAAACAAAAAAACATGTCTTAATGGGAATAAAGTCTCTTATCACTAGATTCCCAGGTACCCTTTGGCTACCCTGCTATGTGAAAGATAATAAAATAAAAAAAAAACGTAAAATAATACAGAGAACAATGTGAACAGTGGCTCAGTGGCGCCCCTCAATGTGAAAGATAGTGTGAGGCAAAAAAAAAGTTGTCTCAAAAATACCAAATAATTATTAAATAATAAAAAATAAACTAACTAACTATATTTTACTGTTTCAGGTTATTTGATGTCCTCTGTTTAGAAAGACGATGTTGCGTGTACCCCGGCGACCCTCGAACACTGCTCAATGTCCTGCTTCACCCAAAATTATCTGTATTCCGCAAATGTAATCTTGATCATGGCATATCTCAGCGTTTCTGGATCAAAGTGATCCCTTGCCTCACACGCTTAATTGTTCTCGACCTAAAATTCCTTTGCACAGACGAAATGCTTCAAATAATCTCTTCAAAATGCCCTCTTATTGAGGAATTGAACATAGTTTCCAGAGTAGATGTGTGCAAGTCCCGAATAAACGCTTCAGTACTGATTAGAAACGTTTCTGATGTAGGTTTGTCCTATATAACCAAACTTAAACATCTGCGCATTCTCTCGATGGATCCACCGAGGAACCAAAAATCTAGTAGGGTCGGTCGGTGTGTCACACAATCAGGCATAATCATGTTATTACGAGATATCCCCTACTTAGAGGAACTCAACATAGAGTCTTGTGATATCGGCTCTACAATAATCCGTTCCAACGTCAGCATCGGCCCTTTGAGTCTTCGTAAAGTTAATTGCCATTTGGTAGCGGCGAAAGGTATTCGAAAGCTCATCAAAACGTGCCCCCATATAAAAGAGCTAACTGTAACACATTTAACTTCAAAGGAGGATAGGAATAAGTTGCTTGAAGAGATAACAAAAAGCGATCTCAGGTTAAATAAATTGAACATGTCCTTCTTCTCGTACACTGAGGCTCTGCTTCACCTCCTCCAAGTACAAGGCAGGTACTTAACCCACTTCACACTATGGGATGTAGATCAATCTGTCAATATAGATTCTATAGTATCTATAGGTACTTGTTGTCCAAACCTCACTTCTCTGGTCCTCATGACGCAGTCCAACCAATTGTTCATACCTCGTTTCTTCAAGCGACCCGACAAGATCTTCACAGAGCTCCGCAGTTTGACATTAGGTAATGAAAATTTCAATTTAGGAGACATTCTGCTGTTCTTCTTGCAATATGCGGATAAGTTGCAGAGGTTAACGCTGAAATATCAATCTAAGATGAACTTCGACGAAATTCTGCTGAACATTATACAAAAAGGTTATATAAAAGATATATGTTATATGTGGTTAGATTGTACTTTAGAAGTGAACAGACGTGTTGTTATGAAAGTCATACAGTCGTTTGATAAGCTCTCGGACATTACTGTCGATTTTACAGAGGATGCTGTTGAAATAATATATTATATTCATGATAATAATTTAGATTTGAAAATAGGAGGTTACTAGTTAACACTATGTTATTTTTACTCTAATTGTGACAAAGTATAAGTAAACATTTTTTCCTTCGAACATTTTTTTTTATTTGTGTAATTTTTCCTTCTTAATCCTACTAATATTATGAAGGTGCTTGCTTTTGAGGATAGATATTCGTTGAACTTTCACGCAAAAACTACTGAACGGATTTAGATGAAACATTACAGTAATATAGCTTATATATCAGAAAAACTAAAATTTGAGGCCAGTCGTGGCGCAGCGGCACGAGGTGTGACTGTAAAACCGACTTTTTCCATAAAAAAAAAACAAAAATTGGCTATAACAAAAATTCCCAGTATTGCTTAGATTCTCTATGTCAGCTTCTATTAATTAACACGCAATGGCTCAAAAAGATGGAAATAAAAAAAATATCTAATATTTAAACTGAGAATAGACGATACCTTGTATTTTATGTGTTTTACAAAATATAACATTTATATCTTATCATTACTGATGAAAAAAAAAATCCCTTGCTACGTACCTAATATTTGAAAATGAGAACAGAATAAAAAAATCGTTTCCTTGCTCGTAACGAGACAAAGCACGGCGTTCAGTTCTCCCACTCAATTTCGCGGAAAGTATGGAACGGGCCTTAATAGAGAACGGAGTATATTAACACTAGGTTCCGCCTACAGACTTATAGGGAACCTAGTGTTACCTAAAACCCATGTTATAACGTGAAGCAACAAAAAAAACGCCTAGGTATATACATATATATAGGTAACACAGAAATATTTAGAAAAATGAAATAATAAATAAAATAAAAAATTATAATAACTATTGAGTCCCATAAAATATTAATTTAAACATAAATTTTAATACAAACATAGGCAAGTTAATACAAAGAAATTGATAGATTACCTCAGCATCTGGATAATTCGCTTTTTGAAAGTAATAATTATGTAATAGTACGGGAGGCGAAGAGGGCACTTTCGGGATTTACTCGAGCGCGGCATTTTAATATACTGGGGATTCCTCGTACTCGGTTACGTACTTTCACCAAATATGAGCCCCATATATATGGCCGCCTATTAAAGGATCAGATTAGTAAAAAAAAAAAATGATCATCTGAAATTCTCGAGCTTGTCAGATTAAGGTAGAGTAAGTTACATGCTAAATCATGTATATTCCACTTAGTTAATTTGAGAGTGACGTAAAGAAGGGGAAAAGGGCTACAAAGTTGTAAAAAAAAACGTTATGCACATTCACAACCATGGCTAATTTTTCTTTTATTATGAAGGGAATAATTCAAAGATTATGAAAAATATATAATCTGACGAATTGCACAAGCCGAAGTAATAAAAATTGATCGATAAAGTTTAATGCAGCTACGAGTTGCCTACATTCCTCTCAAATGATGAATTCGAGTCAGAGTAGAAAGATGATTCTACCGATGAATCTCCAGCTTCAGAATCATAAAAAAATAATCATAAGATAATTAAATTTAAAAATTTAACAGTTCTCAAGAAAAAAACAATTATTTTCTTATAAACTGTAATATTTCCACTTAAAATATATACTCTTTTATTTATATTCTATTTCTTGAGCTTTTCAATTGATTACGTTCACTGAATTAAAAAAATTGACGCCAGTCGTGGCGCAGGGGCACAGAGTGTGGCTGTAAAACCGACTGGTTGTGGGTTTAATCTCTATTCGAGGAGATGAAATATTTATTTAAATTTACGTTTCCATTTCTTCGCTCTGGTGTCCAGGCAATCGCGGCGTTAAGTGTTGCCATTCAACACTCAATGCCTTCAAAATTTGGCAGAAAGTGGAGAACAGTGTCTCAACATTAGGTTCCCTCTGGCTACGCTGCTATGTGCGGGATACAACGTAAAGCTGATTTGCTTATTTTATTTATTTTAAAAAAATATTAATAATTGTCAGATTCAGCAAGTACATTCAGATAATCATCAGATTATGATATAGCACGTCTAGGGCATGAAGATGAACCATAACTTAATCTAACGCACTTGAGTATTTCAAAATATATTTTTTTAGCACATTCCAACAATAGTTGCGAGCTTACGTCACATCCAAACCATCAGATTATTATATAAGAGCTTCTTTCAGGTTCACTAACATCCCCTTAGAAAATCTGACGCGCTCGATGATTTTTTTTTTTTCATTTTAAATTCTTACGTACGACCGCGTCCATCACGGAAACAATCAGATTTACATATTTACATTTTTATGAATACTTAGGAAATTCATTATATCAATATCTGACGCGCGCGCTTTTTGAAAATCTATAGCCGCTCACCCCACCGATCAAAAGATATGTATTGTATAACATTTTTTCTTGTTATCATCTAAGCTTCGCAATAGGTCTCTATGACGCTCGAGCAAACCCCGAGTTGGCATCTTCGCTTCCCGTCCTATAAATACAACCCAATTAAGAATTCTGATCACAAATAAAAGACAGTATTTTTTATATAAATATATTTGTTATTATTTTAGCTATAAAAATGGAAGGATTACTTAAAACTAGTATTTAATAGCAAATTTTGTAATTTTATCTAAAATCTAATTGTTAGTAGCAATTCCTTGCGACTATATGCTTACTTTAGTTATATTCTTAATTACAGAACTCTTCTATTCTATCGGCTCGTACCATGCAGGAATTTATTATTTTAAGTTTAAATTATCTGTTGAGAACAGTCGTGGCATAGGGGCACAAACGTGACCCTGTTAAAATGATAGGTTACGGGTTCGATTCGGGTCTAGAAAATGAAATATTTTTCTATATTTTCATTTCCTCGCTCTGGTAACAAGGCAAAACGCGGCTCTGGAATCCAAAGTTTTCAGCTTTTGACGCATCTATCCTTTCATTGTTACTGTAATGAAATAGCATATTGTTACTTGTATTTCTTCTATATAATTTAAATAAAAATATTTGAATTAACAAGTGCAAATAAATGTTAATTTATCGAAAAAAAATATAATTTTCAATTAATTCATAAAAGTATGTAAACTTTATTCAACTGTTTTAAATTATTGTCTGTTAACCGACTTTCAGACGATTAAATTAATTTTAAGTTAAATTTAGAAATGCTTGCCAAAGTCTATTTAAATTAAGTATATATTGAAAATAAAATATCAGATATCTCACTCAATAGGTTAATATACAAACAATTAAAAAATATTATTTAATTAAATCATTAATAAAATAAATTCAAATTACAGAACTTATAATTAATATTCATTTATTTATTCCTAAATAAACATTATTTATTTTACCCTAATAATAACGCATAAATTTAGGGTTAATAACCATTTCTTAATTTCATTACAAAAGTGCACTCACACAAAAAAAAATTGCAACTTACACACACAACAATAGAACTAATGCTGTCACTATCATAATAACTAAAACCCTCTCAATCTATCACTTTTTGAGGTACAGTTCAGCTCTTCTGTTCTGTTTCTTATTTTATGGCTTTTAGGCGTGCCACTTTATTATAAATGTCATTGTCACTACACGTTTTTATATTCTGTGGCGTAAAATCATCTACAACTTAAATTAAAACTATTACGGTTATTAATAATATTAACCTATCACATTGTTACAAATGTCACTAGCGTTAAGCGAAATCTTTATAACCTGTGACTGTCTTTTATTGAACGCGTTCGGCGTTCGGAACGCCATTGTAATCAAACATGACACAACAGATAATAATTTGAAATGTCACTGTCATTAAACATCACTGTCATTTACGTGTCACATGAACTTCTTTTTGTATTTTTTGAATGGTTTCTCTTGTCAGGTGACCACCGCGGGGGTGGTTTCCTCCGTATGCTATGCCTCCTTCACTTCCTGTTTCACTGACTCCTTGTCGTTGTCCTTCTCATCTTCGAAGAACTCATTTTTGGGTTCTACCATTTTGTCGGACTCCTCTTGGCTGATACGTATATCGGGATCCGGGTCTTCCTTCATTCGGAATTCTTCCGGGAGGAAGTCGCCTGTAAAAAAATATTTAATAGTGAAATTTATTCAATTTTAGGAACTAAATAGAACATGAAAATTTTCTTTTTGAATTGAATATAACGGAATCCACGAGTTTTAAATATGTGTTCAAGAGGTCTACCCACTAAGCCATACATTTTTATCGTGCTTTATCGAATTTCTTTTATATTTATTATGTAACTTGATTGTTGAAGATTATTGCTAAGAAATCCTAAATTTTCTTTCCTAAGTCTGCAATAACACTTTAAAAAATGTTAAAAATATTTAATAAAATAGCATTCTCTCTTGCCAGACGATAATTCTTAGTTTGGTTAGTTCTTAGTTAATTATCTTTGGGTAGCGGAAATTTGTAAAAATCTACAGATGCTAGCAACATAAATAAGTTGTAACAAGCGTATAAAAATTTCGATTTTTAGTGGTCAGAGCGCCTGGTCGGTTTCCAGGGGCCCGGGTTCGTGTCCCGCTGCGTTCAAATTTTTATACGTTTTCTAAATAAGTAAATCAATCTTAAAGATACATCACCGGCTGCGTATACGGTATTCTATAGAATATCTAAGTAGTGTTCAAAAACTACTAAAAAAAGTAGTTTTTTTTATTTTAATCAGCCTATCGCCGTCCACTGCTGAACGTAGGCCTCCCTCATCGAACGCCAACCATCCCGGTCTTGGGCTTCTCGCATCCATCCGTTTCCAGCCACCTTCTTTAAATCGTCTGTCCATCGTGCTGCAGGGCGTCCTACACTACGCTTGCCTAAGCGCGGTCTCCAGTCTAGCACGTATCGGCTCCATCGACCGTCGGTACGTCTGGAGACATGGCCGGCCCAGTTCCATTTCA
>JAATLQ010038380.1:5105-54078 GCA_013421005.1 Heliconius erato x Heliconius himera | reverse complement strand
GGCTTCGAGTTATGACAATGTTATATTGTCGAATCTACAGTTATCTAAATAACTGACACAAGAACAACTTCTGATGGCAAATACCTTATTAAAGCGATACCCTCTAATGGCATAATATGAAATTCTTAACACTGTTTCCTCTGAATCTCTAAAAGATTTTGGGTTCTTCACGATCACAACTATAAAGAGTTCTAACCACTAGACACATCACGAGCCAAGGCATTATTTATTAAATAATATTTTAAAAGGTGTTTGGGATATCAGTTACACTATCATAGGGAAACTGCCGCATACGTCTCATTCCGAAATCGAGTCGTAGGTATGGGCGGCATAGTTCAAAGTTATTTAACCTTTAGTAGTATTTTTGTAGTAGTATGTCTTTACGTTATTGGTATCTATGCGTAACTGCGTCACACGAAGTACAGGAATGGATAAACATCGTGAAATTAAAAAAAATCTTACGTCTAAACCGTTGAGTTATCTTGATTAATTTCTTTAGATATGGGTTTGAAATATTTTGTCCTATATGCTGTTTCCGTAAAAGGAGCGCTGCCTCTTCCACCCTGTATAACATAACCCTTCCTTAACAGTCGGGAAAAATAAGCAATACACTAAATGTAACGTCGTAACGCAATAACAGCAGGTTTTTTTTTATGTTCTAGTTTTATATTTTCATTTCACATAGGTCCAATGATGATTAAAGTTTTTACTTTGATGTACAATATATAGAAAATACATACTATTTATTATTTATTTTTTTATTTATTTATTTGGACACATAATAATTGTTACATTTATCCATGCGCTAAATTTATACAAAGCAAATTTAAATAAATGTACAATATTTATTTTGTTAAATGACCACTCACTTCATTTATCAAATATGCTAGTCTTCATCTTTAATCAATATCAAAGTCAGCTTCGCAGCTTCACGCCGTATCCCGCACACAGGAGAGTAGGCAGAGGGAACCTATTATTAAGACACTCCGTTCCTCACTTTCCACCGCAATGCGTGTTGAATGGCGATCTCAACGCGTCGCTTTGCCTCGACACCAGAGCGAAGAAATGGAAATATAAATTTAAATAAATATTTCATCTCCTTGAGTTGGGATCGAACCCACAAACAGTCGCGTTGCCTCAAACTCAATATTTCCAATAGAAAAAAGGTTGAAATATTTGAGAATCAATCACAAACTAATGAAAAAAACAACAAGTAAAACACAACTCATAACTTGCCGAAAATCTCACAAGAATTCATAAATCAAATACACTGTTAGGATACCCTCATATTTTGTTTGCGAATCGTAAAGCAAATTATCTATTAAAATGTATTTCTGCCAAAATATTCTGCCTAAATTTAAATACCTTTGATAAGTTCTTTAAATTAATAACACGAATTATGGATGCGGTAGAATTTAGAAATTGAATCATGATTTATGGTTGACGAATGAATAAAAAAATATTCCAGAATTCAGTGGAAAGTGGGAGACGGAAGTGTCTTAATGGGAACAGTTTGTGTAACACTAGGTTACCTGCTATGTGCGGGATACACAGTGAAGCTAAGTTAAAAAAATGAAATAAATACATTATCATACTGTTTTGAAAATGTTTTGCTTAAATCCTCTGCGACTGACTAGTAGTCTCATAGACACCGCGAAATACATAATTCGGTTTATTATTAATGATTTAAAAATTTAAACACCGCTGTTTTTAGTACTTTACTGTATTAATCCTATGTTGCTTGAAAACAAAAGATTTTTATTTTTTATTTTATTTTTTTTTATTTATTAAGCTTATGCATGGGATAGTGCGCAATAGGTCGCACAGAGCCTATAGGTAACAGGGAGGAAAGTGTCCACGAGACTATCATGTGAGCGTTAAGGTGTCTACTAGACTACCATCCCGCACACAGTGGGGTCGCAGAGGAAACCTAGTGTTAAGAAACTCCGTTCCCCCCCTTTTTCCGAATTCTGGAGCCATTGCGTGTTGAGTGGCAGAACTCAACGCCGCGCTTAACCTCGATACCAGAGCGAAGAAATGGAAATATAAATTTAAATTATTATATTTATGTTGGTTTACTTAAATTCTAAAAAATATTGAAAAAAATCTAATTAAAGAATAGCTGTTTTAATTTTAATTCGATATAGATAAATTCATATAATCAGAATCAGCTTCGCGCTAATTGAACCGAGTCGCGTTTACAGTCACACACTTGTGCCCCTGCGGCAGGAGTGGCCTCAAATTTCATATACTAATTTAAATTTAATCTTTCTTAGCTGCACAAGCATGAGACTAATACAATCAAGAATCAAAATGCTAAAGCCTAATCCCTAATGCTAAAGCCTAGCTTTGACTTAGATCGCTAGTATCTAGAACCAATCTCTAGAGGAATACGTTGGAAGGCCTAGCGATGTCAAATTATGAGATATTCCTAATGTCAAATTATCTTGTCAAAATGGGAATTGAACTAAATTAATAATCTAATAATAAGCTACGTTTTCTTATAAAACAAAATAATTCAACTTCACGCTGTATCCCGCACACAGCAGGGTAGGCAGAGGGAACCTAGTGTTAAGACACTCCGTTCCCCACTTTCTACCGAATTCTGGAGCCATTGCGTGTTGAGTGGCAGAACTCAACGCCGCGCTTAACTCAACGAAGAAATGGGAATATTAATTGAAGTAAATATTTCATCTCCTCGAGTGGGGATCGAACCGACAACCAATCGATTTTACAGTCACACCTCGTGCCGCTGCGCCACGACTGGTCAATATGAATATGATTATAACGTTATTTCACGTTTCTGTAAAACTAATATTGTAACAAATAAGTATAGTGGACATATGTATTTACACTACAAAAAAAACTACTACTTAGAAATTACCTATTGTACAAAAAGTAATAACGAATCTAAAAATAGAAAGATCTTGATTTTACCCTAAAAACAACGTTTAAATTACATAGTGAAGGCTTAGAAAGGTTCTTCCCCATAACATTACATGTCTCTCTCGATATTGTCGGGCTTATATATAGGAGTTATGGGATGTCCCCTGACACCCATAAAATATACGACGAAGGCCGGTCCACTCTCCTTTATGTGTTACTCAATAAATTTCATAATGATTAAGCCACTGCTGATCATAAAATTTCATTTTTATTCTTTCATAATTGCTAAACGTTGTATGAAACATTATTATTTGGAAGGACAATATTATTATTGTGAGTCATATTATTTTTGAGGCCAGTCGTGGCGCAGGAAGAAACGCAATATTTATTTATTTTTTTATTTCCATTTCTTCGCTCTGGTGTCGAGGCAAAGCGCGGCGTTGAGTTTTGCTACTCAACACGCAATGCCACCAGAATTCGGCAGAAAGTGGGGAACGGAGTGTCTTAACACTAGTACTCTACTACCTACTACTCCCTCTACCTACCCTGCTGTGTGCGGGATACAGTGTAAAGCTGATTTAATTTTGATTTTTTAAATATTTAAATATTTATTTAACGTTTCAATATTTGGAGGAGATGAAATATTTACTTAAATTTATATTTTAATTTCTTAGATCTGGTGTCGAGGCAAAGCGCGGCGTCGAGTTCTGCCACTCAACACTCAATACAGAAAGTGGGGAACGAATTGTCTCGCCACCAGAGCGATGAAATTAAAATATTAAATATTTAATTTCCCCAAGTGGGGATCGAACCCACAACCTGTCGCGTTACAGTCACACGCTTGTGCCCCTGCGCCACGACTGGTCTTAATTTGTATTTAAATTTGATTAAAGATATATTTTATAATATAATTATAATATTAGCGAATAGCATTATTATGCTACGGAACAAAACAATTAGTTAGTACCAGGTGCGGAGACAACAGAATTCAATTAATGTCACTGTTAAATTACTATAAAGAACACTAGAAAGGAATTCTATTAGAGCGTCGAATCTTATACCTATATTTATAAACCACTGCCAACTTTGATATAGATCTTAAGATGCCTTTTTATTTACGTATGTATGAAAACGGCATCTCAAGACCGATGTCAAGAGCGATTTGTAAATACGGGCGTTGCAATTCAATTTATAATGCTATGTAAGTATTATAATATTTTGTATATAGTAAGCGTTGAGTTACGCCACTATTACTATTATTATTATAGAGGCCAGTCGTGGCGCAGTGACACAAAGTATGATTGTAAAACCGACTGGTTGTGGGTTCGATCCCCACTCGAGAAGATGAAATATTTATTTAAATTTATATTACCATTTCCTCGCTCTGGTGGCAAAGCAAAAGCGCGGCGTTGAGTTTTGCCACTCAACACGCAATGCCTCCAGAATTCGGCAGAAAGTGGGAAACGGAGTGTCTTAACAATAGGTTCCCTCTGCCTACCCTGCTGTGTGCGGGATACAGCGTGAAACTAATTTTATTAATTTATTATTATTATATATTATTAACACGCTTTGTCGAAGCTCGACTATATTTTTTTACTTTTTTTTAATCAGGAAACCAGAATATCGGAACATATAGAAACTAGAGATGGATAGCTCGCGATCTAAAGACCAGAAAGATATATATCTTTGCAAATGATATAATCACTCTCGCATGTGTTTCATTTATATCTCTATATCTATATATTTAAAAGTAAATTTTCGTGATAAGTTACGGTTCCTTCAGAGTTAGAGAGAACGAGATGATCTTATATAGAAATTTACACGTAAAAGAGAGAGACAAACGAAGTTATTACATGTTTGTATAAAAAATGTAAACTAGGAATTTTCGCAACGACAACACCACACGCGCGGGAGTATTGCTTTTTTTATAAAATAAATAGATAAATAGTGTACATTATAAATAGAAAAAAAAAGAAAATAGTATAATTTACATAATAAATGTAAATATTATGTGCAAATGTAAATAGTGTACATCTCAATCATTGTATATAGGTTGGAAGTGTCATCACCACTTTAAATAGAACCACAGTTTTAATTACTCTATAAAAGCCTAATACAATTGAAAAATTCAAAAATTTTAGTTATTTGTTGAAACAAAATAAATAATAAATTTGTTGTTGTAATATAAAACGTCATTTGTCAAGGACGCACGCACACATAAACTTATCAAAGGGAAATCGCCGCATACGCTTCATTCCGAAATCGAGTCGTAGGTATTGGCGGCAAAGTTCAAAGTTGATTAACCTTTAGTAGTATTTTTGTAGTAGTATGTGTTTACGTTATTGGTATCTATGTTACACGAAATACAGGTATGGATAAACATCATGAAATGAAAAAAAATCCTACGTCTAAACTGTTGATACCTAAAGAAAATAATCAAGATATGATGAATTTCTTTAGGTATCGGTTTAAAATATTTTACCCTATACGTTGTTCTTGTAAAAGTAGCGCTTACACTTCCACTCTGCATAGCCAACGATTTTTAAATACGTCAACTTGAAAGAAGCAAGTTTAAACTTATGTATTTATGGTGACAGTCCTAAGCCTGTCAAGTATAAAGGAAAATCTTTGGCTCTAATGGATTCCATTATTTCACACATTATATTCCGCCTTACTAAGTTCTAAATCTGAGCTATAAGAGCCGAAGATACAAAGGATATATTTTTATTCTTAGCTGCCATATTCTCTCTCTGACCCGTACTGAGCTAAATGAGTTAAAGGTATAGAAGAGTAATATATTTCAAGATGGAAAGGATATAAATCACTCTTTTCTTGTCAGAGATACATTTTGCCCATTTCTTAGGAACTATTTATAGAAAGACTTTTTCGTTATCCCATCAACGCCATCGTGGCGCAGTGGTACAAGCGTGTCACACAATTCTTATTCTCGCTTTGGTAACGAGGCAAAACGCAGTGTTGGTTTCCGCCACTTAACACGCAATGCCTCCAGAATACGGCGGAAAGTGGGGAACGAAGTATCTTAATGAGGAACGAAGGATCTTTAACACTAGGTTCCCACGTTCCCTATGCCTCCCTCCCATTTGCGAGATGTGATGTGCGGGAAGTGTGAAGCATAGCATCACATTGTATGTGTATTTATTTAGTCCGTATTTGTCATATACAAATAAGCATTTCAGTTGAGCGGAACTTTGATTTGACAGAAAATATAGCTCCCAATTTCAACGTTGTCATCGGTTTCCCCGTAGGATGGTGGAACAACCGATATAACTTAATTAGTCCCCTAGTGACTTCAGTGAAGTCAATCGAAAACGAATATCTAAGGTTTACCATGTTTATCCGTAACATATACCCTATATATACTCTATATATATATATACGAGTAGATTAGGATACAATTTTTTTTTTGTTTTATACTTATTTTTTATTAGGTATGGAAAATAATTTTTACATTTTTAAATATATATTAATATAAGAAATACATTTTAAAATATGAAAAAATATTCTTCCGACGGTTGGACAAGGGTCCAGGCTATTGATGACTAAGGCTCCAGATTTTTTTAGGCAACCAAAGAAACTCTCTTTCACCAATTGCTTTATGTTCTGCTCATCAATACCCAATGCTTCAGACATTCCTAGATATTTATATCACCTCCATCAAGTATTCTGAAAGAAACAGAATTACATTTACACAATGAGAATTTTTTTTACAAATATAAGTCATTTCCATTTAAAGGCGTAGTAAAATAAAGATTCGGCAGAAAGTGGGGAACGGAAGTATCTTCATGGGAACGGAGTATCTTAACACTGGGCTTACAGGTTCCCTCTGCCTAATCTGCTATGTGCGGGTACATCGTGAAGCTAAAAAAACTAAAATTTCATTTCTTTCTAATAAGACTTCTCATCATCATAATTATTTCTTTTTAAAGGAATGCATAAAGGCGTAAAAATTTATAAAAGAAAAGCTTTTGTTTATGTACAAGACAAGAGTGACTTAAAGGATTGTTACTGTATATAGAATATAAATATATTCTGTTTCTAAGAAGACTGATGGTGCCAGCTTACGATTTAAGTAAAGTATCACTCAGCTTAAATTGGACGAAATCTTGAAATATAACAAGTAAATCTTTCAATTATACAAAGTGGCTTGTGACAAAATTGATTTTTAATTTTAAATAAACATTGAGACCGTCGTAGAGCAGTGGCACAAGTATATGACTGTATCACGACTGTGGGTTCGATTCCCACTCGGGGGGGAATCTCAACTATTATTTTTAAATATTTTCATTTCTTCGCTCGGGTACCAAGGCTTCGACTACTTTACTATATGCGGGATAAACCGTGAAGGTAGAAAAATCTTGCAAAATTAAGTACCTACAAGAACATACAAATTGTAAGTATTATAGCAGGAACTAGAAGGCTATTCGTGGCACAGGAGCACAAGTGTGTGCGACTATAAACGCGAAGTTGTGGGTTCGATCTCCTCTCGAAGAAATAAAATATTTAATATTTTCCATTCCATATTCATCAATAAAAATAAGACTATCAAAAACATTCTATTATTTATGTTCTTTCTTGGCAAATAAACGCGCGTCGGCTTACATTACCAGAACGGCGAAAAGAAAATAATATTAAATTTAATCATATATGCCTGGGAATCAAACCCACAATCATCGCCTTTACAATCAAACTGTCGCATTGCGCCACGCTGGCCAAAAGTTATTATTACATCTAGTAGTATTACATTATTACATCTAGTACCTATCTAGTATTGAACCTGCAACCACATCTCTTGATACAAGTCCACTGCACTACAACGTCGTCATTATATCATATTTTCTTAAAACGTACCTAATCAAATGAACCCTGAGTGCTTTCGAAAATATTTACTTCGGAAAATTATATTGTCTCATCAATAAGGAATTGATTCAATAAATAAGACCCAATCTAAGTAAAGTAAGTAAATAGTAGGCTATTTTAATAGAGAAATCAATACCTGTTGTTGCTTTTTTTTTCAGCTTCTGGTTTTATTAAAAATATAGCAGAGTAGAGATAGGGAAACTAGTGACAAGACACTACTTTCTCTACTTTCCACTCAGATTCGTTACGTATTTATTGTCGGAACACAACGCCTCGCCGCATGATAATTATTCCCATGCGATACTTTACGCGTTAAGTAAAGCATCCCGAACGTGGGAATCGAATCCACGACCATCGCAGTCAGATGCTCTTCGATTTTAATATTTGTTTACATTTATTACTTACTAAGTTTGCCGAAATTACCAAGTTTAAGATTTCCAATAGTTCGACATCTTTGAAAGTTCGACAACATTGGTTAGTACTAAGCTAAGTTAGTAAACTTCTATCTGTAACTCTAAAATTTTATTTTAAGTAAATGACAGTTTGATAGACATTTTAGATTTTTCAATTTTGGGGACATTACTTAACCAATACCATTGGGAATTTTGGGAACATTACTTAAATAATACCATTGGGAATTTTGGGAACATTACTTAACTAATACTATTGGGATTTTGAAGATAATGTTGCATATTAGAGGCAAAGTATATCTAACACAGTAAAAATAGTGTTGCTTACTTATTTCATATAAAACAGTGAGAATATAGAAGCTAGTCATGACGCAGGGATCAAACGTGCCATTGTTAGCGTGACAGGTTGTAAGTTCGATTCCAATTCGAGGAAATTAAATATATACGTATATATATATGATAATTATCATATTAATATATTTCTCAAATTATATATAAAATATAACATTAATATAATTTTAAAAAAATTCAAACATCTTCCACTTTACTTACTTTACTAAAGTTTTTTTTTTTAAATAATGAATATAGTTTTTTTTTTTATTAATATAATGTATTACTTATATTGAACCATGATCTGACCAACACTCTTGTGCATCTTAATAAAGCTAAAGTAAACATTTCTATAATGACTGTTTTGTCTCCAACGTCTATTTTCAAAAAAATGTAACAGTGCTTATGTTGTTTTTATCTTTACAAGAATATAGAAGAACAATTAAAATATAACTGAGACAGGTAAGTTCCATATCTAATATTATAATTTTTTGGGTACTTTTTCGTTACTCGGGCACAAGCTACAAATAAAATGAATATAATATAAAATAATATTGGAAAACCCTTTTTATATCAATTTCCACACGGTATATGTAAATAAGATTTTTCTAGGTTCATTTAGGTTAGATTTTAATATATTAGCGACACAAACGCGGCTTCGTCCGGTTATGCTTGTTGTTATATAATAGACAAATTATACAAAACCTTCACATAAATTCTAGTCTTTGTATGTGGTATTCTGATATATAATATGTGTGACCGTAAATTTTTATAAAAACAGTTCAGTGGCTTTTGCGTGCAAATGGAAGAAATCCATCATAACAAACTTCAACATTAATAATATTAGAAGGATATAATTCACTAGATATTTAAAAGTAGTTGTCATTATAATGAATTTGTAAAATATTCTCCATTTCTCCATAATTAAGACAGCAATTTTAGAACGTTTTAAAATGTCCAAATGTTCCTCTTATGGTTCTGAGAAATGTTACACTTACTCCTGGATAGCGAAAAGGTACCTTATTTCGTACTATACTTAAATTTGATAAACTATACCGATTGATAAAGTCAATTTCTGCACTAACTGAAGAATTAAATATGTATACCTAATTACAAACAACACAGGCACTGCTAATCTCTTTGTGAATACGTATCGAGGGAAACAGCCATTTTGTTGCATGGCAAATTTAAAATGGTGGCGGCAGGAATTTGGAGGCTGTTCGCTTCGTGGCGAAACTGGTAACATTTGATGTGAAATAGTTTCTTTTGTCATGGAATTATTGTTTATATTTACTTTTCTTTTCTTTTGCCCGTCTATCGATGGTTTCGCGGATTTATGAAAGTTTTCGAACAGCCTTCATTGTTTGAAACCGCCATTTTTTTGGTAATATTTACTTACGGCTTACCTTTTTTTATCTTTACTTTTCACGTGTTGTACTGCAACTGTTCGAAAACTTTGCACAGTTATTTTATGATTGTATTATTTTTATAAAGGCGTGTAGTTTTTTTTTTCTTAGTTGTTTGTTGGTTTTAAAGAGTAGTCATCTATTTTTATTATTGCCAGTTATTTATTATCTATATGTTATTTTTCAGAGCTGTATTAAATAAAAAAAATATTAAATTTATTTTATCTATATTATTGATGACACAATAATGTTTTCTATACAGATACGTGTTTACCATCGTCAGCTATCTCATTGGAGTCTTCATTTTCGCGACTATAGTTGGGCAAGTCGGCAATGTGATTACAAATAGAAACGCTAATAGACTAGAATTTGAAAGGCTGCTAGACGGCGCGAAGACCTATATGAGGCATCATAAAGTAAGTAAAAAGTTATATAAAAAATGAGATACTCAATATTATTATTTTATATGAAAAATCTTATAAAATTGTATTAGTTTTAAAACTTAGTTTATAGCAATGCCTTAAAAATCGTCGAAAAATTGGGAAGGAAATGTCTTAACACTAGGTTCTATTTGACTTTCTAAATATTGAAGTCGGACTTAGCAATAAACTGTATAAAAAATTCTACTGCATTTTTTTTTTAACATTTTTCTTTAGTCAATCTTAAAAAATTCTAAGACTTTGTTCAAGCGTGAAGTAGGCGTGTTTTGTGTTTCTTCGTTCTCACAGGCGAAACGTTTTCACTTGACCTAATTTACCTCTAACCGGAGGTGCTCTACAGTCGTTTAAGGACTTCTTCTGATCCACAAAAAATAATTGTTTGTCTGTTTGTAACATCAATCTACCGAACTAATTAAAATATATATAATATAAAATATAAAACTAATGTGAAATATTTTTATTTTTTACCTGTAGCTCATCGTAGTCGCTGTGCGCCAGTTTCTCGTACCTGCGTTTTTCTTAATTAACTTTTGGTTTAAATAGTTGAGTTCATAAGGGCCAGTAGGGTCGCTTCATCAATGTCAATTAGATGTTATGGTGTTTTAAGGGCTAGAAGACCCTTTCAGAGGTCATTTCCTGAGTTTGAATATCCTGCGCTCATTTAATGGTCGTCGATGGTCGTCGATCATGTTGTTTGTGGTGCAGATATTCGTTTCATTATATCCTCATCTCTGTAGGAAATAGCCACTTTATCCACTATATCAGTCACGGAACTTTCATTTACCTGGCAATGGACTTGCCGATAGCACCTTCCTCGGCGTCAGAGTAGTAATTGCATCCCTTTATGTCTTGCAAGGCGACGACAGCGTTTAGTATGCTATCCTGCAAAGCTCTTGATAATTTTAGTTTGAATGATCACTACCGACTCGTAAGTCCCTTAGATTTGTTGATGGTCAAGGTGCGTTTTTCCCCACTTCCGTATCCTTTTCTAATAAGATCCGCTTTCTCTGTTTGCGTATGGAAAATGTACAGAATGTTAGGAAAATGTACTGGGATGGGCATCGTAACCTTCTCGGAGAGTGAGTCGTATGTTGGGCTGTGTAGATTCCGTAAGTTACGTCCAGTATATATCTATAGGATCTCGCTAGTTCTTGACTGATAGCCGGTACGAGGTTTGGGCCGATATAATGCATTTGGAAGATTATGAGTGTAAGGACAAAACAGCCTTTCATAATATGCGGTATGTCTACACAGATGGACTTACCGCAGGTGTCAACGCCATTCACCAATTGTATATTCAGTGGATCCCAATGCTCCCAGATGCTTGTTGCAGTTGTTTGTGTGTTTGCAGTTTAAGGTATTCTTTGTTTCAGCGCTACCTCCGTACATCGAGAAACACCATTAGATCTTCGTTTCCGAGTTCAAAGGTCCTCATAATCTTCTCGTAGGTTGCAGAGTAGACTTTTATTGTCTTCCTTATAATAGCAATATACCCTAGGAATGCGTTTTGCATATATTGCACAGCATCGCTTGCTGGTGACAGTTCGGATATTGTTACTTAGCCTTTGTCAGCTCCAGGGACTCTACCCTTTCTTATAAGTTTTTGTAATGGTTTTAAAAAAATCTTACTGCAGTATCACCTGCATAGTCAAATGGAAATAACTAAGACTTATGTATGTGATAAATTTACTCGATGTAACTCTGACCGACAGTGGGTTACATGAACACGATTAACTTGATATAATGTAATTCTATAGCCTTCCTCGATAAATGGAATATCTAACACAGATGTGTTCTTTTTATATATTCAAATAGTTCATAAGATTAGCGCTTTCAACTGAACAAACTTTTCACCTTTTTAATATTAGTATATATGTATGTATAATAGTATATAAGTACATGATATTAGGGAAACATAATCATGTTTCATAAAAACTAACTTAAACGATAAAAGATTTTTTTAACGTTATGGATCCCGTGGACCGTGTATAGTAAAATTTTCTAGTATGCCATAAAAATGTAGCGTAAAAGCTTTTACATCGCATTCACTAGATTGATTGGATTTTGTCAACATTTTACCATGGAATTTTCTCGCATAGCTGGGTACCCTGTTTTGACACGGGGTCCCCCACCTGCCACCCAATTTTCGAAATATTGCGTGTTGAGTGACATTAGACAAATTGTAAATTTCTAAGAAGTTTATAACAGATAGCTTTCAAAGTGTCACTCTGGCCTGCAAAGTCTTATCAAATGTCAATTCTGTCAATGTTCTACAATTACGATAATAAAATATCATCAATCAAATTTCTAACAAGTGATCTAACAATTACTAGCAAAATATAAATTTAAGTAAATATTTCATCTCCTCGAGTGGGGATCGAACCCACAACCAGTCTGTTTTACACTCACACTTTGTGCCGCTGCGCCACGACTAGCCTGAACCCATAATCTTTACATTTATAATCAGACGCTAAACCACTGCGCCACTACGGCTTTATGAGTATTAATATTTTAAGTATAAATATCTATATTTTTTAAATAAAATAAGAATAATGGTGGCTTCTATTTTTAGTTTCTCTGTGAATGGAAATTTCCAGCTAGTTTTTTGTTGATAATATATTTTTAGCCTCATACAAGGTTTATCGATATTTTTACAATATAATTTAAGTTCTGTGATTTATGGGCGGTTATTTTTTTTAATCAAGGCAATGATTTATTTGTTACTGTGTCTTAGTAATAAAAGAATATATATTTTTTTTACTTTAGAAAACTTTAAGTACTATTTTTAAAATATCGGCCAAGTGCGAGTCGGTCTCACTCGCCGAAGATTTTGTAAATGCATACCGATTTCAAGATTTTAAGTTGATTTTAAGTGGGCGTATCGGCTCATTTTATATAAAATGAATAACAAATATAAATTTGTAATGATTTATACGTATAAATTTCCATTTTTCCTTTTCCCTTGTACTGTAAGTTCTCACTTCTTGTCAAATTTCATAATTGTAGGTCTATGGAAAATACCCTAAAAGATTTGATTATGCGGCCAATTTCATACAAAAAGCAGTAAAAACGATGAATAAATATCCTTTATTGACTTAGAAATTTTATTTTTTCTTTTCTCCAAGAATCCGTAGACTTGGATATTTGATATTAATTTCAGCTTAATACTTCCACGTCCGTCATCTTGACAGATAGACAGATTTACACAGCAACTCAAAAAACAAACGCAATTATCACGATAACTTGGACAATCATTTATTTTCATTTTTTTCTCATTTTTTATTTCATTTTTTTCTCATTTTTTATTTCCTTTTTACAAAAATACTTTCTTTTCAAAGTGCGAAATAACATTTAAAAAATGTAAGAAAAAGAACATTTTCTCTGCAGCAGAAAGCTGAGAAAGGGCATTTCTTTCACCTTCTTCCTCTTTGACACTAAATGATTTCTGGCTACCATAAAGTACACTATAAATAATAAAGCACACTACAAAATAATTTATTTCCTCAGGTCCCAGGAGGTATGAAACGTCGAGTGCTACGGTGGTATGACTATTCTTGGTCAAGAGGAAGAATACAAGGAGGTGGTGATATCAACACAGCGCTGGGACTACTGCCTGATAAACTTAAGACTGAATTGGCTCTACATGTTAATTTAAGTGTTTTGAAAAAGGTACATATTAACTTGGCTATTCACAAGACAGTCCTTCAAAACATTGATCATATCCTTACTCTTTTGCCAAGTTTATCTTTTTCTTTAGATTTAGGTATGTACGAGTATGTCATAGATAGATATAAAAAAATCTTTAGTCACTCAGTGACTGATAGACAACGCACAGCCTAAACTACGCCAAAACAGTCAAACTTTTCTAGGGAAGCACTGAGAAAAGATTTCTTAAAACAGAAACAGAAAAAAACTTGCTAAGGCATCAGCTAGACTCATTTCTATTTTATTAATATACCCGTAATATAAATATGTAATTTGTCCTAAATATAATGTGTTTGCTTTATACTTTTCGATGAATCTTTTAGTCTTTGATCTTTTAATGTTCAACTTCACAGAAAAGTAAAAGTAAAGACAAAAATGTACGAATCTATACCGTAGTTTTATGTTATTATTCCTTGCTTAGCTTTGTAGCTTTTAGTAGTGGAAATTTACATCAGATTTATAAAAGTATGTTTAGGCTACACAGCTAGCTAGACACTGATAATAAGATTTTCTTAGTGAATCAATCCCACGCTGGGTGCCAAGAACATAAAAGATTTCATTAAATTAGAGGCCGTCGTGGCGCAGGGGCACAAAAGTGTTACTGTAACGCGATACTTGTGGGTCCGATCCTCGAGTAGGAGAGGGAGGACTCGAGGGGACTATTTTTTATGAATATTTTTATTTCTTCGCTCTGGAACAAGGGCAAAAAGCCCGGCGTTGAGTTCCAGTTGAGACACTCAACCCGCATTGCTAATGAAAAATTCAGCGGAAAGTGGGAAAGGGAGTGTCTTAACACTGTGTTCCCTCTGCCTATCCTGCTGTGTGCGGAATACACACTGTATTCCGCTGTTATTAATAATGCTGATTTGATTATCTTTTTTAATTCATTAAAACAAGAAATATATACATATTTATTTACCTTTTAGGTAACAATCTTCCAAGAATGCCAGCCTGAGTTTCTACACGACTTAGTATTAAAGATGAAAGCGTATATTTTTACTCCTGGCGACTCTATTTGTCGAAAAGGTTAATATTATAAATTTTGTAAAATACATTGTTTTTTTTCTTTTTAATAATTATATTTGAAAAAAATAAATAATTTAATTTAGATAGATGTTTTTTATAATTTTAATAAATCGATCGATTAAGGCCAGTTGTGACTGTAAAACCGACTGGTTGTGGGTTCGATCCCCATTCGAGGAGATGAAATATTTACTTAAATGTATATTTCCATTTCTTCGCTCTGGTATCGAGGCTAAGCGCGGCGTTGAGTTCTTGCCACTCCACACGCAATGCCTCCAGAATTCGGCAGAAAGTGGGGAACGGAGTATCTTAACACTAGGTTCCCTCTGCCTACCTTGCTGTGTGCGGGATACAGCGTGAAGCTGACAAATTTTACTTTAAGGTATTGTACAGTACAAGCTGCACCATAAAATGTAGTGTATCCTTATATAAATTTAATATATTTTAGGCGAAGTGGCACGGGAAATGTTTATAATAGCAGACGGGATTTTAGAAGTGATATCAGAAACTGGGCGTGTCCTGACTACTATGAAGGCTGGTGATTTCTTCGGTGAAATTGGAATTTTAAATCTTGACGGCCTCAACAAGTAAGTAATATAGAAATTAAAATCAAAAGAAACTATTAAATTTTAATTTTATTGTCGACTCAATACTTGTGAGAGTGGAGAACTGATTTAAGTCGATATAACCTTATACAATAATGTGAAGCTTCACGCTGTGTACCGCTTATAGTAGAGTAGGCAACCTAATATTGAGACACTCTACACACGACGACGATTTAACGAGACGTTCTACACTTTCCGCTGGAATTGAGGTTGAATGGCGGAACTCAACGTTACGTTTTGCCTTGATACCAGAGCGAAGAAATGAAAATATTAATATGTAATAATTTATTCCCCTGAGTGGGAATCGAACCCGCAACCGTCGTACCATTTCAAATATAATATCAACATCAACACAAACACGGGAGTAATTCAACATAAAACAGATAATGATTATAGCGATACTTCAATGTGTTTTATGTCTCATATGAGATTCGGTTCGTTGTAAAATTACAAATACCCTCAGATTATATACTCCAAGATATGGCGACGATAAAAATTTTCATTAAAACTGTTGATTTTATTTTTGATTCGTAAGCATTTTTCTTTCTATAACTTCTAAAATTAAGAAACTCAATACCTCCATATCTGTATTTCGTTATGTGTTTTAGTTCTTGTTTGAAATGACTTCGCTTAGAGAAAAGTGTTATGTTCTTCTTAATTAGAAGTATCCAGTCTCACAGATAGCTTTCTATGTTGTAAAAGTAAATATTTTTATAAATGAAACTGTTTGGAAACAGACGGTATATAATGTTACAATCGAAAACAAATACCCTCCAAAATGGATTCTATTAAAGTTTCTTATTTTAAAGTAACGGTTATTGATATTAGAATTTTATAAAAGTTTTTTATATTAAATTAAATAGATTTTAACTTAATTTTCTTTCCTTTTTATTATATGTATACATCATGTCTCAACTTTCTTGTTTGTGTAAAATTGTATTCACAATAAAATTACATAATGAATTGACCAAATCGATTCCTAAATTAGTTGACTTGACGATGGTCTTGTTTTTAGTTCGAATTAAATACAAGACCACAAGAGCATTGAGTTCCGCTACTCAACATGCAATGCTTCTAAAATTCGGCGGAAGGTAGTGAACAGAGTGTCTTTACACTAAGTTCCCTCTGCCTACCCTGCTGTGTGCGGAATACAGTGTGAAGCTGTTTTAATTTGATTTTTAATTTCAAATCAGCTTCACGCTATATCCCGCACACAGCAGGGTAGGCAGAGGGAACCTAGTGTTAAGACACTACGTTCCCCACTTTCTGCCGAATTCTGGAGGCATTGCGTGTTGAGTGGCAGAACTCAACACCGCGCTTAATCTCGACACCAGAGCGAAGAAATGGAAATATAAATTAAAGTAAATATTTCATCTCCTCGAATGGGGATCGAACCTACAACCAGTCGGTTTTACAGTCACAGCTCGTGCCGTTGCGCCACGACTGGTCTCTAATTTGATTTAATTTTTAATTTAATTTCAATTTGTACCAAATGAGCGATTCATTATATATTCACTATTATTTTCAGACGAACAGCCGATGTTAGATCAGTTGGTTATTCTGAACTATTCTCTCTTTCACGAGAAGATGTCTTGGCGGCTATGAAGGATTATCCTGAAGCACAAGAAATATTACAAACTCTTGGAAGAAAACGGCTGCAGGAGGCGAAGAATATGTCTAGGAAATGTGCTAAAAGTATGTTGACAGTTAAAATTATGACATTGATAAACGTATTATTTTTTTCAGCTTCACGCTGTATCGCGCTCAAAGCAGAGTAGGCAGAGGGAACCTAGTGATAAGACACTAAATTCTCCTTGAGTAGCACAACTCATCGCCGCGACTGGCCTCAAAAATATTATAATTACATTTTTATATATCACTAACGGCTTCGCCCACTTGAACTATACAAATATTTATTGGAGTTTATTTAATATATATATTTTAATATGGCAATGCAATAAATAAATATTAATTTAAGTGCTTTGGTAATTTTTTAGTATTAAAAAAGTTTATCTATTTAGGTAGGATATAAGTAGTGCGCGGGCAGGGCTTAAATTTTTTCCACGTAAATTCCGACTTCCGAGAATTTCGGGATAAAAAAACTTCCTCTAACTTACATGTTAGTCCCATAACATTGAGCTCAGGTGGCCCGGACAAGCAGACAAAAATATTAATATTATTTCTGTTTTGGTATCGTGTAAACAAGTATATGCACTTGAAAAAATACGGTTATTTTGAAACCACAGACAGATCCTTCAATTTTATTTATAGGCATCGTAAATAGTATAATCTTTAAAAAAAAATCTTAATATGATTGGTTCTAAAGACATGAGGGCAACTTACATTGGAGAATACTGAATCTAGAGATTTCGGGATGAGGATATAGATTCACGCTATAGCCCACAGGGTAGGCAGACGAAACCTGAGAAATCTAGTGTTTCCTACTTTCCACCGAATTCTGGAGGAATTTGTCTATTGGCCTCAAACTTGCCATTTTATGCTTCCTATTACATTTTTCGACTATTATATTATATTTTTTATCTACAATTTTAATCCACAAATCACATAATTAAAATGTTCAGAGATTTTTTGAAGCCAGTCGTGGCACAGCGGCACGAGGACTGTAATAACCGACTGGTTGTGGGTTCGATCCCCACTCGAGGAGATGAAATATTTAATTAAATTTATATTTCCATTTCTTCGCTCTGGTGTCTCTGAGTTCTGCCTCTCAAAAGGCAATGCCTCCAGAATTCGGCAAAAAGTGGGGAACGGAGTGTCTTAACACTAGGTTCCCTCTCCCTACCCTGCTGTGTGCGTATTTATTTTTTAAAATTTTCAGATGATATAAGCCCGGATAAAGCGGGCGATGATAGTGCACCGAAGAGAATTGTTCACAAACTACGAACAGATGTTAAGGTAAATCTTTCATATTTTAATAAAAATAAAAAATATCATATAGCAATTAGCAAAAGACGAGAACCGAGAAGAAGACCTACAGATGTAAAATTTATCTTTATATTGCTTAATAATTAATACAACTAATAGTATGTTCCTACTAACGAATAATAAGTTTAATATTTTTTTTAATGCAAATAACTTGATTGTTTTGTATGAGACAAAATCGATATGCGCAGGGTATAAGAAACGCAATCAGAAGCAGGTCCCGGACCGGTCGTCGTTCCGGGGAATCCCTGGAATTACAGGCTTTATCTAGTAGTGAACCTAAACTTAGACGAATGCCGCGAGTAGAGAGTGATGACTCCCAAACCCATAACCCAGAAGTAAATAACGATTATTTAATATCTAAAATATATTTTCTTAGCTTTACTTTTTATCCCGCACACAGCAGGGTAGGTAGATAGAACCTAGTGTTAAGACACTCCGTTCCCCACTTTCCACCGATTTTTTTAAATCATGGCGTGTTGGATGGCGGAACTCAACACTGGGCTTTTGCTTTGGTTTCAGAGCGTAGAAATGAAAATATTAATAAATAATAATTTATTCCCTCGAGTGGGGCTCCAACAACCGTCGCCTTACAATCACTTTATTTGATATTTATAGTAAAATAAAACTACGTTAAAATATTTTTTTTAATTGATTTTATTTTTTCAAAACTAAGAAGTACCTATATAATATATATTTTAACTATATTAAGGATAACGGCGAGACGACGTCAGGTAGCAAGGACGGCGAAAAAAGCATTTCACCACTTGGAGCTGGTCTACCATTACTGTCACGGCTTAAATTACTAAAAGAAAAACAGGTAGGACCATTTATATTTGGATACAAACATGGATAGAATTTTTTTTAACTCATAACTGTCACATTTCTTGAGAATTGATAAAATTTAGAAGAGATATTTTGTTTATTTTCAAATTATTATTTAAGAACAAAAACAACAAGTTATGACTAATTCATATGTTTTTAATTTAATGGAGTTTATTTGAGTAATCATTGTTTGATCTATACTAATTATATAAAGAGGAAACATTTGTATTTTTATATTTATTATAGGTGGTATGGTAGTGGCGAAGCCGCGAGTGGGCCGCTAGTAATATATAAAGAGTTGATTGTATAATTTTCCAGGATCGGGAAGAAAAAGTTGCAAAACAAAGGCTGTCAGTATCTTCAGTAGTATCACCTCCAATTCAACAAGCAACACCTTCAACCAGTACTGGAATGGAAGCAGAACCTGAAGTTATTGGAGCCGGACTTCCTTTACTACAAAGGCTTTTGTTACTAAAAGCCAAAGAAGAAAGAGAGAAAAATCAGCTAACACCCACTGCGAGCTATCAGCCATCTAGCTCCGAAACTATTAGCCCCAGCTCTATAAAGAGCCCAT
This sequence comes from Heliconius erato x Heliconius himera, assembly GCA_013421005.1. Classification (NCBI taxonomy): domain Eukaryota; kingdom Metazoa; phylum Arthropoda; class Insecta; order Lepidoptera; family Nymphalidae; genus Heliconius; species Heliconius erato x Heliconius himera. Next base: position 34,053 of record JAATLQ010038380.1, on the reverse strand, counting down.
TAAGTCCCACAGTCAAAAATCTCAGCCCATTAAGAAAAGGTTCAGAATCCAGCTCACCTGGAAAATTACAGAGTCCCACAACGAAAACATCAAGAAAAAATTCCTCCGGCTCTAGTGATGGAACATCAAAACCAAAAGTAAGTTTTAGAGATAAAATATTACAAGTGCAAAGTGATGGAACCGCCGTATGTCAGCCACTCAATAAAGATGTAAGTGAAAAACCTGCAGCAGTAGTAGAGCCAACTCAAAAAACCGATGGTAACCTAATATCGATTCCACATTCTGTAGTAAGTAAAATAAAATCACCAGTGAAATCTGTAAGTTCGACTTTTCGAGATAAACTCAAAATATTACAAAGTGGAAATTTATCGAAAGAAAATGATAACTCATCCACGGAAAAATGCAAAGTACCTGTACCTGATAAAAGCGCCATTGAAATAATTCCTGTACAAACAACAGAAAGCCAAGAGGAATTGATAAGTAAAAAGCCTTGGTCGAAACTTAAAAAGGCCGCTATTTTAGGTGACTCTAAAAGTTATAGTAAAACTAGCATTGACGAAAAAAACGAGTCAGACCAAACAACAAAAAACACTGCAAATGCAAACGCATCAGATAATGTAAATATAAATGTGCCTGTAATAAATACAGGAGAACTTGTAAAAATAGATAACAATAATCAACAAGTCAAGCAAGATACGCCGGCAGTCAGTTCTTTAGGACCTGTTAAAGATAAATCATTAGATCTACTAACAATGTCACCAAACAAGAATATAGTAACTAGGTCACAAGACAGAATACCAATGACTAGAGGTGCTGGGTTACTATCCAGAGATAAAAAATATAGGTCTATCGATGATTTATCCCCAGAATATGGCGGCTTACCATTTGTGAAAAAACTTAAAATTTTAAATGAAAGACAAAAATTAGCAGAACTGGAAAAAGTTATTAAAATTAGAAGTTCAAGCTTAGATTGTACAAGTTCATCAGAAGATTTATTGTGTGATACACTTACAAGAAGCCACTCTGAAAGTAGTACAATGGATAAAAAGAAGTTTAAAAGGAAATCAACAGATTCCGTCGAAAGCCATGGATCGAACGAAACTCTAGAAAGACGCACACTTAAATCAATATTAAAAAAACTATCTGAAGACGTGACCCCTGCTGAAAGCCCTCAAAAAAATAACGAAATGCGAAAGCTAATTAGAGCTCCTACGATAGAAGGATACGCAGCAAGACATTCAAAATTTGCTAAAAGTGTAACATTTCACCGACATACTTTACCATCTCCCCCTGGAAGTATTCCAATGGATATGGTTGATGAAGTTTTTGAATTACCAACTCCTGTAGAAACTGTCCAACCAACAGTACAAACATCTGAAATAAAACTACCTGATGCACCAGAGACGATAAATCAAAGTCAAGTCAGTATGCCGGACCCTTCATCAGTTAGGAATAATAATGTTGATAAAAATATACAAACTCAATATAAACTAAAATCCCATGTAGATCCTGTTTACGATTATAAGTCTTTGAGGCCAGAAGATATAAGAGTGCCAGAAAAACCAAAATTAACTATAATATCTGCGGTAGCAAACCAACGAAAGCTTCTAAGAGGTAATTTTTTATATTAAAATCTAATTTCACCTTTTTTATTTAGATATTTTATAACATTTCGTAAAAGATCTCTTCCTTTTTCCAGGCTCAATAGAAGAGCAAGATTATTTTGGTGAAGTCTTATTTGGCATTAAGCAAGTAATACAGAGTCATTTGCATGAAGTGCAAGGAAAGTTTCAAGAAAGGTGTGTATATAAAATTGTGACTAATTATACATTGCATATTGTGTGAAATAATAGGTCGAGGCAAAAGTATTTTCGTATTTTGAATGTATTATTAGTAATCAAACCTCTTTGGTCTTCCTTCTGTACTGTCTCCTGTCTCCTTCTGTACTGAATGTAATTGACTAGTTCTCGCCATGTTTCAATTGTATTTCAAGCAAACAAAATGAACGTATATGACGAAAAAATTTTAAAACAAAAAGGTAAAAATGCCAGAAACACCGCGAATAAAATTTGTGTGGCTTACGGACCTAATGCGGTATCAATAAGAGTAACACAAATGTGGTTCAAGCGTTTCAAGTCTGGAAATTTTAGTGTGAAAGATGAAGTTTGTTCTGTATGTCCTGTCACAGATAAAATCAGTGCTATCTTTGAGAAAGTGGAGCAAGAACGACATACTACATAGCTACTAGGCTACGACATTCCTGAAAAACTGGATGTGGAACTGGTGTTTCCATTTGTGATTCTTTGTTGAAACGTAACAATTCCGAACTATTTCTTAAACAGTTGATTACGGGTGATAAGAAATGGATGACTTACGCTAAGCATGTGCGAAAAAGATCATGGTCGAAGCATGGACAAGTCCCACAGACCGTGGCAAAGCCCGGCTTGACTCGGAACAAAGTGATGCTATGTGAATGGTGGGATTGGAAAGGAATCGTGCACTATGAACTTTTGCAACCGGGTAAAATTACCAGTTCTGACTTCGACTGTCAGCAACTGATGAGTTTAAAAAATTTACATTAACATTAACAGCTATTAAGAAAAATCGCCCGGAGCTGGTGAATAGAAAGGGCGTGGTGTTCCACCATGCAACGCCAGACCGCACTCATCTATAGCCACGCAGCAAAAATTGAAAGAGCTGGAATGTGTTGATGCATCATCCGTATAGCCCTGACCTTGCTCCGTCAAATTTCCACCTTTTTCGGTCATTGCGAAACTTTTGCATTGCGAATAAGAAATCTTAAAAATTCTACAGGAATGGGATCATGGCTACCCATAAGATGGCATCAAATCATCGATAAAAACGGCACATACATATTATTATTAATAAGTAAAAAATTTTACCTAAAAAATATTTTCCTTTGTATGAACAATACGAAAATACTTTTGCCCGACCTTACATTTTAAATAAATAAAATTTTACTTTCAGATTTAATAGCTTAGAAAATGAAGTTCGAAAACGGGATGAAATTATTAGTCAACTACAAAAACGTATACAGGAATTGGAAAGACTAGGTTTAGGATTACTTCCAGCTCCTGCCGCCATCGAACAAGAAGTAGATTCACAAGATGAAAATGAAATGGTATTAATTACCCATGACAACCATCATTGTGGCAGATATCAACAATCAAAGAATAGCTCCGGTAGTGAAGAAATGTCGGGTGTTGAAGAGGGTTTTATGGTAAACATACTTTTAAAGACTTTTATTATTCTCATTTACACATATGTATATATTAACCATATATTAGCCATTTACTTAAAATAATATAAGCATTATATAAAATATAATGCTTATATTTTTAAGTAAATGTCAAATTCTTTAAAATTTTAATGATAATTACAGAGGGGAGATTCGTTAGACACAGTATTTACTTCATCGCCACCAGAACGTAGTGCTGAAGAAATAAAGGCTTCAGATAGAGATTTTCAAGCAAAGGCATCAGATGAAGCGACTGCTTCATCAGATGAATTATCAGAAGAAAAACTGACAGAACTGACTGAAGGAATCGATCTTACCAAATTGTCTTACTCAGAACTACAGAGCTTGGCCGAGTCTTTATCAAATAAAACTAAATCATCTACAAATAAAGAAGATTGGTCTGTAAGCAAGTCTAAGAGACTAGATCTAAATTTAGATGGTAAAGCTGGAACGTATTTAAGGAAACGAGCTGAAAAATTGAAACAAAGAAAATCTTGGGAGGATCAAAATTATCAAGAATCTGTAGAGCTACAGGATTTGACAAGGTATCAAATTATATATAGTTATAAATAGTAATTATATATAGTACTTGATAAAGAACCCAAAAGGTTTATTTCTGACACTTCCAACCACTACACAACTAAATTTATTCTTTATCTAATTTCTACATCTTGGCCTCTGCAATCCCGATTTTACTCGTTTATTATATAAAGACCATCGTGGTGAAGAAGTATCCGACTGATTCTTTCCTCTGAATAACGTTAATAACCATTGGGTTTTGTCACCTTATTCACAGGAAAGAATTATCATTTCATTTCTGCGTTCTGGTAACTAAGTTCAGCATTGAGTTCCTTCACTCAACTCGTCTCAAATTCTTCACACTAAATTTTCTATCTCTGCTATATTCGAGACAAAGAGTGAAGCTAAAAAATAAATATAACTCTTATATCTTTTTACTCCAATATTAATCAAAGATTTTCTTTAAATTTTAGGCCAATTTCTCCGCATATGACTTCAGAAGACCGTTCCTTACTTAGTCCTGAACAATCAAGTCTCCGCACAAGTAAACGAGCAATGTACCCGTTTCATTTATTTGGCACACATTTGGACAATAGTAAAACAAAGATAAAGAAAACTTTATCGGTTGACACTGGAATGCATCACACCGGAAGAAAGGACAGAAGTATGTTTATTATTATTTAGTTAAAGCTACTGTGGGCCGTTGTGGCGCGGGGACATAAGCTTGCAACTGTCACACGGTTGTGTGAGTTCGATTCCCACTCTGGGAAATTAATTATTTAATGTTTTCAATTTCCCGCATCTCTTCGTCTCCATTTTCACATTAGATTCCTGCCTACCGTGCTATACGGGAAACGGTGTGGACTCTCCCTTTTCACTTGATCAAGTACATTTTTTTTTTTCGAACTTGAGGTAATTGCTGTTAGCTCTATTGACACCGGGTGGGTAGGGAAGAGGGTACTCTGTCCCAGAAGAAATGCAAGCACTACCTGGCTGCTTGAGAGGAGTCGACGACTGTAAGGGCGCCCCCTGCGGGGCTCGAACCTCGGCTTACAATCTTCGAGCGGGCTGGGAATTTTCCCTATGCTAAACAAAGCCAGCCGCGACGTGAAGCCGCGACTGGGGACAAAAATTAGACTAATCTAAGGGAGCTAACGGTCCCTAACCGCTGGGTCCGACCGCGCCGAGACGCGGCCGAGCCGTGGAATAAACTGGACTTCGTCGTCGATTCCGTCGACGACGGTGTTTGTGTCGTGTATGTGTAATGTGTCTCCTACCTATATACGGGGCGTTTGCTAACGTAATGGCGTCATCGGGGTGATCAAGTACACTACACTACTACATTTTAAGGAAGTGAACAGTGTCTCCAAAATAAAATTATATTTATTCATATTTTTTTATTTATTATACATATTATATAAGTTAAATAACATGTAACGTTTAACAATTTAGTTGAGTTTGTTTTAATCAAATTGATGTATATTTTACAGAACGTAGTTCTCAACAACATCACCATAGAAAATTTAGCCTCGGTTCGTTCTTCGGGTACAGTCGCGGAGCAACGCCTAAAACTAACTGCAATGATATTGTTCTTGATATCGGCAGTGATTGCAGTTTGAGTGAAAGGTATATTAATAAATAACATAGGTAGGTTAAGCCAGCTGGCCACAAGCGGCTTTAAACGAGATAGGTTGCGGGTTCGATTCCCATACGCGAATATGAATATTAATAATATTACGAGGCAAAGCGCGGTTGAGTTCCGCCAATACACACGTAAATACCTCCAGAATTTTGCAGAACGTGTTGAAGGGATTGTCCTTTGTGCGGGAACAGTGTGAAGCTTAGAAAAATAATAAAACTTTTCTTAGTAAACATTAAAATGTTTAGAGAAATATAGTGTCCCGATTGTTAATCCTAATTAACTATTTGGCTTGTCGTCGTACAACCTCCATATTTGATTTTTTATTGTCACCTATCTAAGAACACTTGGACTGCTAAGACAAATCAAACGATACCTCAATGACGATTCAGTGATTCTGGAGATCTGAGGTAATAAAGAATATTACATACAAGATTGAGATTGAGGCCAGTCACAAAGTGTGACTATAAACCCGACTGGTTGTGGGTTCGAACCCCACTCGAGGAGATGAAATATTTACTTAAATTTATATTTTCATTTCTTCGCTCTGGTGTCGAGGTCAAGCGCGGCGTTAAGTTCTGCCACTCAACACACAATGCCTCCAGAATTCGGCAGAAAGTGTTAAGACACTCCGTTCCCTCTGCCTACCCTGCTGTGTTATGCGGGATACAGCGTGAAGCTGACATATAAGATACGCGCTAAAAACACAACCTTTCCTTTGCAGTCGATTCAAAACGTACATTTGGAGAATGAGTTAAATATGAAATTAAACGTTAAATTTTTATTATTTCAGTACATCGACATCATCAAATAGTGATTCTGAATCTGTTCCCCGTACACCGGTTTTCGAAGAGTTTATTGACACCAACATGAAGAGTGGCCGTGGTTTTTCCGCACAAGGCAATATTTCGCCAATTACAGGTATCAGTATATTAACTTCAAAATAATCATTAAGTAACTAGGTACAAATATTTATTTTTTGTAATCGTTTTTAGGCCTCATTCTGTATCGCAAACATAGCAGGTTAGGCAAATGGAACCTGGGAACCTACACCATATATAAATTAAAGAACACGTGTCTTTGTTGAGACACGTCGTTAGTATCTTAACTACGTAAATGTCTTAACACTAAGTTCCCTCTGATATACAGCGTGACATCTTTGAGGCGTTTCGTGTTGAGTGGCAAAATTCCTTGGCCTTGATGCTACAACGGGGATAAAAAATATGGATTACTTTATTCCTCCGAGTGAGAATCAAACCCATAATCGTTGTGTTTGCAGACACACCTCTGTGCCACTGCACCACGAAGGCTATATCTAATTATCATTATTCATATAATACTTAAGGCCAGTCATGGCGCAGCGGCACGAGGTATGACTGCGAAATCGACTGGTTGTGGGTTCGATCCCCACTCGATTAGATGAAATATTCACTTAAATTTATATTTCCATTTCTTCGCTCTGGTATCGAGGTAAAGCACAAGGTTCCCTCTGCCTACCCTGATGTGTGCGGGATATAGCGTGAAACTGATTTATTTGATTTATTTTTTATATATGATAAAACTTAGTAATTATAACTTCTACAGGAAGCGGAAGTGATTGGGAAGTAATGATGCTGGCTGATGAACTAGAGAAAAGGGAACGAGATGAAAGCAGACGCCACAATTATCCATGTAGGCTCAGAGATTTAGAAGAAGTTAGTTGAGATTTTTTTTTCTATTTTTAACCGAATTCAAAAAAAGAACGTTGTATAATCGACAACTGTAATTTTTTAATTTTATCTTTTTTCGATGTGTCCGACTGTGAAAGTTAAACTCAGTTACATGAACATTATCTAAAAATTAAAAATAAAAATCAAATCAGCTTCACGCTGTATCCCGCATACAGCAGGGTAGGCAGAGAAAACCTAGTGTTAAGACACTCCGTTCCGCACTTTCTACCGATTTCCGGAGGCATTGCGCGTTGAGTGGCAGAACTCAACGCCGCGTTTAACCTCGACACCAGAGCGAAGAAATGGAAATATAAATTTAAGTAAATATTTCATCTCCTCGAGTGGGGATCGAACCCACAACCAGTCGATTTTACAGTCACACCTCGTGCCACTGCGCCACCACTGGCCTCAAATATATTTATCTAAAAATTGCACTTGTAATAGTCCAATTAAAACAATTAACACAACGTTTTTTAATTTGTTATTTTTTATTGGTTTTATATTCGATTGTCATTCAAAATAAAAATAAAAACTTTTCTATCTATATATGTATATAGGAGAATTAAACAAACTTAAGAATATCAAATGAATTTTATTTTTAGGAATCAGATACCCCACAACGCGAGGACAGTCCAGATGAGCTCTCCAATTTGGAAGATTCCAATTCGACTACGCAATTATTATCGCAGTCTAATAGCGAGACCTCCCATCGATCGGTGGAAACATCTTTTTCTGAGAGTACCGGGAGACATCGAGTTGGATCAGCAGGAGAACAGGCAAATGCTTAATTTATACATATTTATACTACAGGCTGCAGACGAGGCCAGTCGTGGCGCAGCGGCACGAAGTGTGACTGTCAAACGCGGCGTTAAGTTCTGCCACTCAACACGCAATGCCTCCAGAATTCGGCAGAAAATGGGGAACGGAGTGTCTTAACACTAGGTTCCCTCTGCCTACCCTGCTGTGTGCGGGATACAGCGTGAAGCTGATTTATTATTATTTTTTATACATATTTATAAACATAGGTGTAACTCGATCGAATACCCAATATCCATGTCAGAGCGCCTGGTGGGTTTCCAGGAGGTTTTGGGTTCGAGTCCCGCTACATTCAAATTTTATACGTTTTCTAAATAAATATTTTTCGTATCTAAGTGTGGATTAACACTTTAAAAATGTTAAATATTTCATAAATAGCATTCTTTCTTGCCAGACGATAATTCTTAGTAATTATCATTGGGAAGTGGAAATTTGTAAAAATCTCCCTACAGAGATGTTAACAATATAAATAAATTGTAACAAGCGGATAAAAATTTCGACGTAGCTTGATGAAAACGTATGGCTTAGTGGTCAGAGCGCGTGGTCCGTTTCCAGTAGGCGCGGGTTCGAGTCCCGCTACGTTCAAATTTTTATATGTTTTCTAAATAAGTAAATATTAACTATTTCATTTCCACAAGTGGGAACAGAACCCACAACCTGTTGCGTTTACAATCGCACATTTGTGGCCCTGCGCCACGACTGGCCTCTTAATTTATATTTTATTTATTATTAAAACTATAAGATTGTTCACAACATAACAAAAAAATATATGCACTGCAGACGAGACCAGATTCATCTATACACCAATCGAGGGGTCTCATATTGCGAGCGGCAAGCCTCGACCGGGAGACAACAACCAGCTCGGGCCATTCTAGAAGATTCGGTTCACTTAAAAGCTCCAGTACGGACTCACACAAGCGACTCTGATCCGCTTCCCAATACGGCTATAACAAAGCCGAAAAATCATATAAAAATAATAAGAAAATAACCAAAAATAATAATGTTAAAATAAATAAATCATCAAATAATAATACTGATAATCAAAACGGAGAAAACATTGAAGATTTGAATCATTTAGATAGAAATGAACGAGAGAATGTTTACGACGACCAACTTATTGTTGGCGGTCAATTATTAATAAGCATTTTAATTATAAATAATATACACTTTTTGATTATTCATTATTTTATTCGTTGAACATTTATTTAATTAATAATATAATAAATAAAAATATAGTATAGATACATAGTTTAGTAATAGATAGTGTATGCCAAATCGTAGATAATACAGAGACATTTTCGTTTTCTATAAATATTATATATCTGTAATAGAGATGCGCCGAATAGTGTTTATACCGAATAACCGAATACCGAAAACTATTCGGCTTAAACTTTACCGAACCGGATATTCGGCCGGATTATTCGCTTCACCATTTCTTCGTTATTTTGCCGCGTAAACAGGTTTTAACATGCTACCTGTTGTCGCTGGCTTCTCATGAAGAATTAACATGCATCTCTAAACTGTAATATAATATCTAATACAAAAAAAGTCTAATAAATTCTCAAATGCCACCTACAACTTTTATTACAGAATCAATTAGATTCTGAGGGGAAACATGTACAAGATGATCCCTGGCTATTGCAGTGAACTCGCACTTGATCAATTTTTAAAAATTAACTAAGTAGAAAGATCCATCGTCATAACTTCATTCCTAACAAAAGAAACAAAAGTGTATTCAAATATTTTAATATCATAATTATTTGTCGAGTAAATAATAGCGTACATTTTGTTAACATAACTTAAAACAGCATTCGAATATCGTATTTAATTTTTTTTATAATTACGCAATGTTGTTTAAATCTATTTTTCCCGACATTTAAATGATATTGGTACTATTTCATTGCAAGAAATATATAAAAATACAGTCAGCGAACTTCTCAGTAGGTAAATTTACATAAATTTTGTAAAAAATATGAAAAGCCTAGTGCCAAAACATTTTATTATACAGATAGATTATGAATAACTAATTAATGAAAGTAAGAAAAAATATAGATTAATAATAGTGATTATTCGAATCTTGTGACATTTAATTGTTTTAAAGAATCTACTGTATATCTACAGACTTATACTCTATAATATTCAGGATAAAACTAAAAAAAATAAAATTAAAAATGGTATAAGAAGGTACTATATACTTTATATTTATTAAAAATATAACATAAATTTCTTACTTAATTGAAATTACATAGTTTTTTAATATAAATAAATTATGAATAAAATTCTTCATAATTTTCTTAATTTTTGTTATGCCTTAAAATATATTTATTCATTTTATTAATAAGCTCCAGTAAGTTTGTTTGTTTAATATTATGCTCATTTTACAACTTGTTCCTATAAAACCGAATTTTCACAAACAATATTGCAAATATATATAAATATCGAATATAATATGTTATATAACATATAACATAATATAAATGTAAATATATTCGCGCAAATTATTATTGAATTAAACATGAAATGTGTATAATTATTAAATGGTTATACTAAATATTATATTATAAATTTAGGCAGCAGTCCCCACTTTTAATTGTGGATTTAATTATTATAAATTGTAAAATTTTGTGATGTTTAGTGGTAATTTTTTTTTAATGTATATCAAATTAGATATTTAAAAATATAATTTTAACTCTCAAGTATATTTCTATATCTGTAAAAATTCTATGTGACCAAAACAGCACAAGATATGTGTAAAAATCATCTTTATATGTAAGAAATTGTAAAACATTATTAGAGTATAAGTATTTATTTACGTAGCATTAGAGCTTTATGAGAGGCATAGATAGTGTTGGTAGTGTATAATAAAATATATTCGTGTAGATGTATTTGTTAATATAATAAAGAAATTAATAAATAAAAAGACTACAAAATTGTTTTATTTTATTAAATTCTATTTTAGTGGTTAAAGCGGCAACAAAAATATATCATCTGTAAAAATTTCAACTATCTAACTGTCACGGTTCATAAAATACAGCCTGATGACAAACGGACTGACAATGACAAACAGGCATCGAAATCTCAGTAATAGCGTCACGTTTTACCCTTTGGTTACGGATTCCTAAAAAGTGTTCATCAAGTTCAAGACATCAATAAATGTAATCGACGACAAATAATATGGTCACTATCAACGGTTTTTGCTTTGAACACGTGCCCGTGAACGGTAGTGTCCCCCAAGGCTAAATGCTGTCCCCTACGCTGTTTCTGATGCATATCAACAACATGTTAAAGGATTCTAACATGTGTTGCTGCGCAAGCCCTTCTGCGGAAAACGACGGCCAGTGCTGAAATTGAAAATTAAAAAAATTACAAGTGCTTGTGTCTTGAACTAATTACGACTTAAACCATTGAATATAATATATAAATAAATAAATCAAAATAATTGAGCTTCACGCTGTATTCCGCACACAGCAGGGTAGGCAGAGGGAACCTAGTGTTAAAACACTCCGTTCCCCACTTTCTGCCGAATTCTGGGGACATTGCGTGTTGAGTTGCAGAAATCAATGCTGCGCTTTGCCTCGACGCCAGAGCGAAGAAATGGAAATATAAATTAAAGTAAATATTTCATCTCCTCGAGTGGGGATCAAACCCACAACCAGTTAGTTTTACAGTCACACTTTGTGCTCCTGCGCCACGACTGGCCGCTATAGCAATCTATATATAGATATAGATGGCTATACAATATTCGCAGGCAAACTAATGTCTTGAGTTCGTTCAAACGACGATAACTTTTTTTTAATGAACCAATTTTGATGAAACAAACTGATGAACATGAATTTTAAATATTAAGCTGAGTCAAAATAAAGCAATTGGTGAAAGTTTTAAGTAAATTGGTTCAGTACTTTCGAAGATAAGCGTGACCATACATACATACAGACAGACAGACAGACAGACGGACCAGAAATTTAAAAAAAAAATTGCTGTCTATTTTTTTTTAAGTAATCCTCTATCCATTTCAGTCAAAAATACTAAATGTACAGACAAAATATTTTCACTGTTTTATTATATATAGAGATAATATTATAATAATGGTATGGAGATAATATTATGATAACAAAAACCATATTTTGTGAATATTATAATTTGTGAATTTTACAAACATGTAACGAATATTGATATTTTATAACTATTGTATCATATTTGTTACTAGCAACCCGCTCGCAAATTTTAATGTTTAATGAAAAAGCAAAATTTTGATTTTTTGTCTATTCGCCCCGAGATTTCTATTCACCCCGTTTAAGTGATAGTCAATTTATGGAAAAATGTATATATACCTATATAATGGAAAAAATACCATTATTTCCCTGTTACTTAAATAAACTTCTTTTTTCTATACAAATAACAAAAAATAGTTACGCCGTATAATTTCATTTTATTTAATAAAATATAGTTAAATTCAGGTCACCAATTAATATTTCGTTTATAAAACCCTTGAAACGTTTGACCATTTACAATTTGGGTATATGTGTTCTGTGCGTTTGACAATTATAATGACAACTAAAATGACAGCATCGTATCATTCAATTTATCAATTAACAATTTAACAAAAAGTGTTAGTACCTAGGCGTATAATACAAGTTTTACTGAAATATCAAATAAATATCCTAGAATTGTTAAATTATCACTATGTAATGCTTCCAAGTGACAAACTAATAGTTTTTAATGTTCACTGGTGGTTTGCCGATTCATTTTTCAGATAATAATGTCGCCTCATCTACAACCGAGTAGCTTATTTAAATTATCTATCAAAAGTACTCTTAGCTTAATAAATAAAAGTTTGTATGTTATAGAGTGCAGTTTTGCAGAAGTAGAATATGAGGAATGTAAAAAAAAGATTAACGCAATAAAAAAATTTCTGATGGCCACACTCCCATCCAGGTAGATACTACTCATATCAAACTTTGTATTCTTCTTAATCATTTTATTAATTTACTTTTTTTTGCTTGCTTCAAACTAGATTGAATTTTAAAATCTATAGATGTTCATTTTATCTATTCCATTGCAAAATCATATAATCACCCATTGCAAAATACATATTATTTTATAATATCATGTATTAATTAGTTTTCTAATAGTTATAATTCATTTAATCTAATAATGCATAATACCTCAATTCTAATAATATTCAAATATCTTTCAGACAGTTTAGAAGATTGTATCTCTTTTGTACATATAAAGATTTTGAAACAATAAAAATGTATATATTTGTTTCTCAATTATCTTTTACACCTACTAGATAGGCCGTATGAAATTAACTGTAACGCAAGTATTAATTTTTTTAGTTAATTTCATATATTGGCTAATTTCATTTAGCCATTTTTTTCTTAAAACTTGCTTTATTCTGTTATTAGGAATGGAATTACATATTTTGATGTTTTGTCTTATTATATTGTTTGTTTTATAAGTAATAAATACAATGGTATAACTCCTAAAACCATTCATTTGTCATTTATAAACTGCAAATGATAGAAAATATTTATTATGAATATCAAGCCTTCAACTATGGTGTGTTATTTCCAAATGCCTTGTTAAATTAGAATAGAAAATGAGGAACAGTGTGTTAAGACTAGTTTCTCTTAGTTTTAAGCAACAATTTTACATGCATCAGGCCCAAGGGATGTATACACTACAATATTATTTTTTTTATTACATTTTTCAATAGTAATATTAGTGCTAGATATCTAGTTTGTTTTCATAAATCTAGTCTAAATGGTGTATCAGAAAAAAATTATACTAGTTCTTGAACTCTAAAAAATATAAAGCAAAATTTGATGCATAATGGTAGGCAAGATATCACAGACAAATTAAAACACCATATAGCAGTTAAGTCTTAAGACTACATTATAATTTAATTTAAAAATTAAGAATTGTATCTCATTCTATTTTATGGTTCATTCACAAAATGAATTAAAGGTAAAATTATTTTAAAAGAAGACATTGTCAAGAAATATAAAATATATATTGTAGATGTCATCTTTTAAAATCAACACTTGTTGAATTTTTTGTGAATTGAGTTTAATTCTGCCACTCAATATGCAATGCCTCTAGAATTTGGCGAAAAGGGGGGGAACATGTCTTAATGGGAGTAAAGTCTCTTAACATTAGGTTCCCAGATACCCTCTGCGCCTAGCCTGCTATGCGAAAGACAGTGTTAAGCAAAAGAAAAATTATGTCTCAAAAATACCAAAAAAATATTAATTAATTAAAATAATAAGTAACTAACTATATTTTACTGTTTCAGGTTATTTGATGTCCTCTGTTTAGAAAGACGATGTTGCGTGTACCCCGGCGACCCTCGAACACTGCTCAATGTCCTGCTTCACCCAAAATTATCTGTATTCCGCAAATGTAATCTTGATCATGGCATATCTCAGCGTTTCTGGATCAAAGTGATCCCTTGCCTCACACGCTTAATTGTTCTCGACCTAAAATTCCTTTGCACAGACGAAATGCTTCAAATAATCTCTTCAAAATGCCCTCTTATTGAGGAATTGAACATAGTTTCCAGAGTAGATGTGTGCAAGTCCCGAATAAATGCTTCAGTACTGATTAGAAACGTTTCCGACGTAGGTTTGTCCTATATAACCAAACTTAAACATCTGCGCATTCTCTCAATGGATCCACCGAGGAACCAAAAATCTAGTAGGGTCGGTCGGTGTGTCACACAATCAGGCATAATCATGTTATTACGAGATATTCCCTACTTAGAGGAACTAAACATAGAGTCTTGTGATATCGGCTCTACAATAATCCGTTCCAACGTCAGCATCGGCCCTTTGAGTCTTCGTAAAGTTAATTGCCATTTGGTAGCGGCGAAAGGTATTCGAAAGCTCATCAAAACGTGCCCCCATATAAAAGAGTTAACTGTAACACATTTAACTTCAAAGGAGGATAGGAATAAGTTGCTTGAAGAGATAACAAAAAGCGATCTCAGATTAAATAAATTGAATATGTCCTTCTTCTCGTACACTGAGGCTCTGTTCCATCTGCTCCAAGTACAAGGCAGGTACTTGACACACTTCACACTGTGGGATGTAGACCAATCTGTCAATATAGATTCTATAGTATCTATAGGTACTTGTTGTCCAAACCTCACTTCTCTGGTCCTCATGACGCAGTCTAACCAATTGTTCATACCTCGTTTCTTCAAGCGACCCGACAAGATCTTCACAGAGCTCCGCAGTTTGACATTAGGTAACGAAAATTTCAATTTAGGAGACATTCTGCTGTTCTTCTTGCAATATGCGGATAAGTTGCAGAGGTTAACGCTGAAGTATCAATCTAAGGTGAACTTCGACGAAATTCTGCTGAACATTATACAAAAAGGTTATATAAAAGATATATGTTATATGTGGTTAGATTGTACTTTAGAAGTAAACAGACGTGTTGTTATGAAAGTCATACAGTCGTTTGATAAGCTCTCGGACATTACCGTGGATTTTACAGAGGATGCTGTTGAAATAATATATTATATTCATGATAATAATTTAGATTTAAAGATAGGAGGTTACTAGTTAACTAGCACTATGTTATTATTACTCTAATTGTGACAAAGTATAAGTAAACATTTTTTCCTTCGAATATTTTTTTTATTTGTGTCATTTTTCCTTCTTAATCCGGCTAATATTATGAAGGCTTGCTTTTGAGGATAGATGGATGGGTATTCGTTGAACTTTCACGCAAAAATTACTGAACGGATTTAGATGAAACTTTACAGTAATCTAGCTTATTTATCACAGTATTACAGTAATATACTAAATACTGTATTACAGTAATATAGCTTATATATCAGAAAAACAAAAAATTGAGGCCAGTCGTGGCGCAGCGGCACGAGGTGTGACTGTAAAACCGACTGCTTGTGGGCTCGATCCCCACTCGAGGAGATGAAATATTTACTTAAATTTATATTTCCATTTCTTCGCTCTGGTGTCGAGGTCAAGCGCGGCGTTGAGTTCTAACACTCAACACGCAATGCCTCCAGAATTCGGCAAAAAGTGGTGAAAGGAATGTCTTAACACTAGGTTCCCTCGGCCTACCCTGCTGTGTGCGGGATACAGCGTGAAACTGATTTGATTTTTTTTATTAGAAAAACATATGAGCGACAAATTTTTTTAAGGCCGTCAATGCACCTGTAGCTCCTCTGGTGTTGCACGGGGTCGTGGGCGGCGGTGATCACTTACCATCAGGTGACCCGCACGCTCGTTTACCTTGCTTTTTCCGTAAAAAAAACAAAAGTACAGTATAAAAAATTGGCAATAATAAAAATTCCCAGTATTGCTTAGATTCTCTATGTTAGGTTCTATTAATTAACACGCAATGGCTCAAAAAGATGGAAATAAAAAAATTGTATAATACATAAACTGAGAATGGATGATACCTTATATTTTATGTGTTTATAAAATATAACATTTATATCTTATCATTAATGATGAAAAAAAATCCCTGGCTACGTACCTAATATTTGAAAATGAGAACAGAATAAAAAAATCGTTTCCTTGCTCTAGTAACGAGGCAAAGCGCGGCGTTCAGTTCTCCCACTCAATTTTCTACGGAAAGTGGAGAACGACCGTGCCTTAATAGAGAACGGAGTATTTTAACACTAGGTTCCCTACCCGCCTACAACGTGACGCAACAAAAAGAATGTCTAGGTATATTTGTACACAGAAATATTTAAAAAAATGTAATAATAAATAATAATAATAACTTTATTGAGTCCCATAGAAATATAAATTTAAACATAAATTTTAATACAAACATAGGAAAGTTAATACAAAGATGTTGATAGATTACCTCAAAATCTGGATAATTCGCTTTTTGAAAATAATAAATCAGGTTCACACTGTATCCCGCACACAGCAGGGTAGGCAGAATGGAATTGATGGATTTAGAAATGAAATGGAAGAATTCTGATCACAAATAAAAGACAGTATTTTTTATATAAATATATTTGTTATTATTTTAACTATAAAAATGGAAGGATTACTTAAAACTAGTATTTAATATTAAATTTTGTAATTTTATCTAAAATCTAATTGTTAGTAGCAATTCCTTGCGACTATATGCTTACTTTAGTTATATTCGTAATTACAGAACTCTTCTATTCTATTAACTCTAACTATACAGGAATTTATTATTTTAAGTTTAAATTATCTGTTGAGACCAGTCGCGGCGTAGGGGCACAAGCGTGACCCTGTTAAAGTGATAGGTAACGGGTTCGATTCCCAGTCTAGAAAATTAAATATTTAATATTTTCATTTTCTCGCTCTGGTAACAAGGCAAAACGCGGCTCTGGGATCCAAAGTTTTCAGCGTTTGACGCATCTATCCTTTCATTGTTACTGTAATGAAATAGAATATTGTTACTTGTATTTCTTCTATATAATTTAAATAGAAATATTTGAATTAACAAGTCCAAATAAATGTTAATTTATCAAAAAAAAAATATATAATTTTCAATTAATTCATAAAAGTATGCAAACTTGATTTAACTATTTTAAATTATTGTCTGTTAACCGACTTTCAAACGATTAAATTAATTTTAAGTTAAATTTAGAAGTGCTTGCCAAAGTCTATTTAAATAAAGTATATAATGAAAATAAAGTATCAGATATCTCACTCAATAGATTAATATACAAACAATTTTTAAAAATATAATTTAATTAAATCATTAATAAAATAAATTAAAATTATAGAACTTACAATTAATTTTCATTTATTAATTCCTATATAAGCATTATTTATTTTACCCTAATAATAACGTATAAATGAAAGGTTAATAACCATTTCTTAGCTTCATTACAAAAGTGCACTCACACAAAAAAAAAATTGCAACTTACACACACAACAATAGAACAAATGCTGTCACTATCATAATAACTAAAACCCTCTTAATCTATCACTTTTCGAGGTACAGTTCAGCTCTTCTATTCTGCTCTGTTTCTTATTTTATAGCTTTTAGGTGTGCCACTTTATTACAAATGTCATTGTCACTACACATTTTTATTTTCTGTGGCTTTACTTCTGCATTCGCAAAAAAATCATCTATAATTTACACTAAAACTATTAAACTATTACGGTTACTAATAATATTAACCTATCACACTGTTACAAATGTCACTAGCATTAAGCGAAATCTTTTTAACCTGTGACTGTCTTTTATTGGCGCGTTCGGAACGCCATAGGTAATAAAACAAAACACAACAGACATTAATTTGAAATGTCACTGTCATTAAACATCACTGTCATTTACGTGTCACATAAACTTCTTTTTGTATTTTTTGAATGGTTTCTCTTGTCAGGTGACCACCGCGGGGGTGGTTTCCTCCGTATGCTATGCCTCCTTCACTTCCTGTTTCACTGACTCCTTGTCGTTGTCCTTTTCATCTTCGAAGAACTCATTTTTGGGTTCTACCATTTTGTCAGACTCCTCTTGGCTGATACGTATATCCGGATCCGGGTCTTCCTTCATTCGGAATTCTTCCGGGAGGAAGTCACCTGTAAAAAAATATTTAATAGTGAAATTTAGTCAATTTTTAGGAACTAAATAGAACATTTTCTTTTTGAATTGAATGTAACGGAACCCACGAAATGTTTTAAATATGTATCCAAGAGGTCTACCCACTGAGCCATACGTTTTCATCGTGCTTTATCGAATTTCTTATATGTTTATTATGTAACTTGATTGTTAAGGATTATTGCTAAGAAATATCTTAGCAATAATTTAATATACTAAAGAAAACAAATATTTAGAATTTATAAAAAAAATAATTCAGGGCTCCATATTTACATACTGACATATGTATATTTGCTTTATTAATTTTCTTTTTTTTGAGGCCGGTCATGGCGCATCGGCACGATGTGTGACTGTAAAACCGACTGGTTGTGGGTTCGATCCCCACTCGAGGAGATGAAATATTTACTTAAATTTATATTTCCATTTCTTCGCTCTGGTGTCGAGGCTAAGCGCGGCGTTGAGTGCTGCCACTCAACACGCAATGCCTCCAGAATTCGGCAGAAAGTGGGAAACGGAGAGTTTTAACACTAGGTTCCCTCTGCCTACCCTGCTGTGTGCGGGATACAGCGTGAAGCTAATTTAATTTAATTTAAATCTTATACATATATCAGCGTATACGGTATTTTATAGAATATCTAGTTTTCAAAAATTACTAATAAAAAGTAGTTTTTTTTATTCGTACCTGGTATATGAGTCATTTGTACGGCGGGTGAATGTTGGCACATTTTCAAATTATCATAAACATGTTTCGTTATGGCTTCCAAATATTGTTTGGTGTTTGCATTTGAAGTGCTGGAATGAAAATGAAAAAATATATATATATATTTATATGTATAGAGGCCAGTCGTGGCACAGAGGCACAAAGTGTGACTATAAATTCGACTGGTTGTGGGTTCGATCCCCACTTGAGGAAATCAAATATTAATTTAAGTTTATATTTTCATTTCTTTCCCTCTGGTGTCGAGGCAAAGCGCGGCGTTGAGTTCTGCCACTCAAAACGCAATTCCTCCACTCGACAGAAAACGGAAACGGAAGGGCCTTAATGCGAACAGCGTCTTAACAGGGCGAAGGAAAAATACAAAGTCGCATATGTTTTGTCTTTTTTTTATTTAATTTATAAGATATTAACAACGCCGTCAAGCCCTGTAATGGCGCAGAGGCACAGAAGTACGACTGTAAACGCGACGGGTTGTGGGTTCGATTCCCGCTACATTTAAACTTAAAAGTCATATGAACTAACAGCAGCACTCAACCTGTTCTTTTTATTAATTTTATTTTATTTATTAATTTTATATTTATCATATAATTTAAATTACCTGCTTATTTCTGGATGCAATTGAAAATCTGGTGCAAAAAACTCCAAATATTCAGTGTATGGCAGTTCATTCGATATATTCTCATCTACTAATAACGAAGTTTCATATGTCCAACAGCGTGCCACATTCCTTAGCGTGTATCTGTAAACGACAATTTAAATACGTTAAAAATAGAAAGTCCTGGACACAACAAGAAATCTAAAATCTAAACTAAGAACTAAAAAAGATTTTATTATTTAGCAAACGTATAAAAATTTTAACGAAGCGGGATTTAAACCTGCATCTCTTGGAAACCGTATAAATACTTATTTAGAAAACGTATAAAATTTGAATATAGCAGGATTTAAGCCCGCGCGTATGAAATTGAATTAGGTAATTATCTAAATTATCAGTCTTTTAATTAATACATAGTATTTACAATTAACTTTGACTTTACATTAAAGGACAGTATACAGGTTGGAAGTGTCAGCACCACTTTAAATGAAACCACAGATGTAACTACTCTATAAAAAAAACGATTATTCTTTTTCCCTAAAAATTAAATAGACATTTTTTGAAACAAAATAAATAATAAAATTATTGTTGTGATATAAAACGCCATTTGTCAAGAACAACGCACGCACACATAATCGTATCAAAGGGAAACTGCCGCATACGCCTCATTCCGAAATTGAGTCGTAGGTATTGGCGACAAAGTTCAAAGTTGATTAACCTTTAGTAGTATTTTTGTAGTAGTATGTGTTTACGTTATTGGTAATCTATTCGTAACTACATCACATGGAATACAAGATGGATAAATATTGTGAAATAAAAAAAATCCTACATCTAAACTATTGATGTATCTTAATTAATTTCTTTAGGTATGGGCTTAAAATATTTTACCTTATTTATATACTGTTGCCGTAAAAGGAGCGCTGACACTTCCATCCTGTATACATATTTTATAATAAACTAAAAGACAAAAAATAATACTTACCCACCACCGCCTACAACTAAAGTGGGTACATTAAGATTTTTAACAAATTTCACACACTCCCCGTGACCTCTGGTAGACAATGAGAAACACCCTAAACGGTCCCCCGCCAACGAGTCAGCACCACATTGCAAAACTATAGCTGTGGGACGGTAAAACTCCATCACATTAGATATTACTGGCTTGAATACCTGGAATTAGAGATAGAGATTTTTTTACTAAACTCTTTGAAAATATTTAAAATCATGTGACATTAAATATATTATGAAAAAATTAAAGTAGTAGTTGACACCAGTCGTGGCGCAAGGCACAAAATGTGACTGTAAAATCGACTGGTTGTGGGTTCAGTTCCTATTCGAGGAAATGAAATGTTTATTTGTATTGATATTGTCATTTCTCCGCTCTGGTGTCGAGGCAAGGCACGGCGGTGAGTTCCGCCACTCAACATGCAATGCCTCCAGAACTCGGCGGCAAGTGGGCAACGGAGTTGCCCTACTTATACTAGGTTCCTACACTGGTGTGTGTGAGATACAGTGTGAAGCCGATTTAATTTGTTTTTTTTTATTATAGTTGTAGTAGAAGCCTTCGTGGCGCAGTGGCACTGTAAACGTGACGGTTATGGGTTGGATTCCCACTCAGGGAAAGAATTTTTAATATTTTCATTTCCTCAAAATGGCAACAAGGCAAAGCGATGCAGTCTGCCAATCAATACACAATGTTTTAAAAATTCGGCGGAAAGTGGGGAAAGGAGTGTCTTAACATTAGGTTTCCTCTGCCTATCCAGGATACAGTGCAAAGCTATTTATTTATTTATAATAGTAGACTCTCAACCTAGTCTAACATCAAAAAATCATGGAGTTGAGTTCCACAATTAAATGCCATGTGACTGAGTGTTATTCGGGCTGAAAGCAGAGAATAGAGTGTCCTAGCACTAAGATATGTTTGCCTATTTTGCTATATATGGTATAAAGTGAAATTAATAACTAGTCTAATACAAGGCCATCTATAAATAACAGCTAACAAATTACAAGACTTTGAGCCTTCCTCTGCTACTGACACCAGCAGCCCACATCTGTGAGACTATCAAAGCATGATGCCACTTTCTTACAACAATTTCACATTTTCCAAAATGATGTGTGTATGTTATATTTTGAAACGTTATGTCACAATATTTATTTTACAGTGGTAATTATATGACATAATTTTTGAATAATCCCTTAAAAAATACATACCTGAACATAGCTTTGATCATCAATACCTTCTTTCAAAGGCACATTAACGGAGAAGTATCTTCCACTTTCCGCACCAATCTCATACATATCTCCTGTCCCGGGAAAGAAATAATTTCCATATTTGTGAAAACTAACTGTCATTACTCTATCTGTTAGATAGAAGGCCTCTTGGACACCATCTCCGTGATGAACATCAATATCTATATACAATACTCTGGGATGATATTTCAGAAGTTCTAATATAGCTATAACTATATCATTTACGTAACAGAAACCTGTAAACAATATAAACAAATAATTAAAATATATGTTAATGACATTTTTAAAATAAGAATTTTATAAAATTAAAAAGAAAAAAATCAGAAACATTTAAGCCTAAATTCAAATTGGTTAATAATATAGCCTTAAATAACAATAGATAAAATTTTTGTAAAAAAGCCAAATAAATTTAAAATGTTTGTTTTTTGAAAAAAAACAAAAATTTGTAATTTTTACAAGCTCTCGGAAGTTAAATGTGAGTATGATAATTTCCAGATACAGTGGTCACTATGTACAGACAATATTATAATGTAATTTGTATGAATTGTATGTAAAATAAACTAATATAATATATTTTTTTGTTTATTTGAACATCATGTTGAACACTAAAATACATTGTTAGAAACCTATAACTATATTTGAAAGTAGCAGGATTTAAACCTGTACCTCTTGGAAACCATCCAAGTGCTTTGACCACCAAGCCCGACACTCATCAATCTATTTCCAATTTTTTATACACTTGTTAGTTAATTAACTTAGGAAATTTGTAAGAATCTCCCTACAGAGATACTAGCAACATAAAAATTGTAAGAATTTCAATATAGCTTGATGAGAATGTATGGCTTAGTGATCAGAGTGCTTGGACAGTTTCCAAGAGGCAGGTTGAAATTCTAAAAAAGTAGTTTTCTTTCTCAAGTGTGGAACATTTTAAAAATGTTGAATGCTGTCATCAGTTTTTTTTATCATAAAAAACTAAATTTAAAACACCATTTAACATTTGACTTCATAATATCATATTTTTTCATATTTTGTTTAATACTTTCTAGCTCGGTAATGTACATAATTTTTAATAAATATTTTTTATTTTGTTTAACACTGTAAAATAAATAAAACTAACAACTGTAACTTTTCATTAAGCAGGGTAGACCAAGGAAACTTAGTGTTTATACACTCCCTTTCCCTCTTTTTATCCAATTGTCTAAAAATGGTGTGTTGTGTGATGGAACTCAACTCACTTCTGTCTTGTT
The DNA here is from genome assembly GCA_013421005.1 of Heliconius erato x Heliconius himera. Lineage (NCBI taxonomy): Eukaryota > Metazoa > Arthropoda > Insecta > Lepidoptera > Nymphalidae > Heliconius > Heliconius erato x Heliconius himera. The sequence continues at coordinate 10,735 of JAATLQ010038380.1, read as the reverse complement.
ACTAAAGTAAAGAAATTAAAATAGTTATTTCTCTTAAGTGTCATGTTTGCAATATAGATAATGTGTGCCACAATGATCAACAACATTTTTTATTTACATCATTTTTTTTTTCAGTTTCATACTACAGTATGAAACTGTAAAAAAAATATGTAAAATCCTGCACATAGCAGGGTAAGTAGAAGGCACCTAGTAATAAGACAATCTGTTTCCCACTTTAAAAGGAATTTTCAAAAAATTGTGTATTAAATGTTGCAATTTAACAACACACCTTGACACCAGAGGTAAAAAATTAAGATATTTCATTTTCTCAAGTTGGAATCGGACCCACAACATGTCCAGTGCACCCCACTGGCATTACATACTTAATCACTTGAAACAAACCTGAAGGTTCAAACTTCTTTGCATGATGTAATCCACCCGACCAATTAATAGCTATATCACAGGCATTATTATTCAATTTCATAGCACCCTCTAATGAGGCTCCAGTATACATTGAACAAAAATCAAATAGTCCTTCAAACACTGGGCAGTCATCACCAACATTGTAGTGTAGTAGATCTTTAGAATAAGCTGTAAAATACAGGAATATTATCATTAATTGATAGAAGATTTTATAAATCTAATATGAAATTATACAATAATTTAATAAAAAGGCCAGTTGTGGCATGATACAGCGTGTAGTTGACAATAATTCAAAAAACAGATTTTTCGTTTTTTACAAGAAAATAAATTTGAATATGTTAATACTACATAGTACTTAATTTATTTATTTAATAAAAAAACAAAAGTATATATTATGATTACTTACTTTGTATGTTTTGTGGTGTTACATTTTGTAAAAATTCTATATAATCTTCACTATGAAACCGGCACATATCGTGTGCATTCGCTCTGTAAGGCCGATATATCTGCATTTTTTTATGCAACCCATAGTTAAGTACTAGACTATGGGTCACTGATAACCTATGAGGTTTCATAGGATGCCCCGGACCGTAATGAAAATTTCCAACATCAGGGTTGTAAAAATATGCTACTCTATGTTGACTCATAATGGCAAAACAAATACGTATTCTTTTAACACATAAATAACACCAAGTACTAAAGCTATTACAAGTAAACGCTTAGTTAATTGAATATCACCTAACATGCTCCGATTATTTGTTGTGGAATTTTAATAATTATCTTATGATTATATAAGTGTATATTTTTAAATATATAAATTTATTTATTCCAAAAAAAGAAATTAATTTTCAAGAGAATAACGCTTGATGCATAGAAGCTAGAAATTATAATGTCATTGCCAATGTCACCTTAGTTGTCATTTGTCACTGTCACATATATTTGTATCAACTGTAAAAGCAAAAGCCATAAAATAAAAAAACAGAACAGAATAGATTAATGTACGGTTACAGTAAAGCGGTGTGAATAGACACAAAATCTAGAAAAAATATATATCATAATAAGCAATGATTTCCATTAGTAAATCTATTATAGTACTTTTAACAAATATTTTATGGTGTATTACATTCTCGACTTATAATTTTTTATGATGATCATTTACAAAATATATGTTATGTTTACGTATATTTTTTATTTATTTAAATCAGTCAGTTTCCATTAGTAAATTTATTATAATATTTTTAACAAATATTTTATGGTGTATTACATTCTCAACTTATAATTTTTTATGATGATGATTTGCAAAATATATTTTATATTTACGTATATTTTTTGTTTATTTAAATCAGGGATTCCCAACTTTTTTTCCTCAAGAACTACTTTTATATCACTCTTGAAACAAAGGATCACTCTGTTGGTATTATAAAAACAAACTGTAATAATTAAAAGAAAATTTTAAAGAAATACTCAATAGGAATATAACAATTTATAACATTTTTAGAGAAACTTCTGTAATTCCCCGCGAGGCCTTCGTGGCAATCACATAAGCGTGTGACTCTAACCACGAGGATTGTGGGTTCGATTCCCACTCAGAGAAATTAATTATTTTTTGTTAATATTTTAATTTCGCTCTGCTTACAAGGCAAAACGCGGTGTTGAGTTATGCTATTCAAAACGCAATTCCTCGAAAATTTGGAGGAAAGTAACAGAACGGAGTGTTTTGACATTAGATTCCGTATGCCTGCTGCAGAAGGGGGGTATATGAAGTCATAAAGTCAATGAAAAAATAAATAATTATTTTAAAGTATTTTAATAAATTTGTACATTGAAACTATATGTATTTATATTTAACTGAGGAAATAATTCAATTGTAGGCAGATGTTTTATCGTCTACACGGAGCCGTCGGCTCCACGTACCGCCTCTATTGCCGATGCTCTTCTCACTCACTGCACGTTGACAAATACCTCAGCGTCGGCTAAGCTTAAAATCCTTCACGGACCTTTTTAGGCTTCTGCGGATCACTGGTGGCTCGCTGGTTGGGAACCAATGATTTAAATAAATATGCAAACATAACTTTTTGTACTTGTAGGTGAACAATATCTCATATGGCGCGCCTATATAAAGCTGATCCAAGGGAGAAAGGATATCTGTATAAAGAGAAAAGATAATATGTTAAAATATTTTTAATCTGTTAATTCGGTCTCATCTTGACAATCTAAATCAAAGAATATCTCATATTTGTCAATTGTCAATTGTCATCTTTTGTCATTGTGACCGGTAATTGGTATAACTATTTAGCATTACCTTATTGCTATAACCAATATTTAAGCTTATCTTCCTTGGGTATCGGTCTTAAAGTATATCATAAAAATCAATAGTGAGAAAAGTAAGTATTCCAAATATTTAATGCATTCCGTAATACACAAAACGAGTATAACCTGCATAATATATGTAATATAACTGCAGTTTGTACTGAACTCTATACTTGATAATATATACATATCTATGTTATGTAACAGTGCACTACTAGACTTAGATATTTTAGTCAAAGTTCTGAAACAGCCAATGATTATCATTTTATCACAACTTCTTACAATAACCGTCTAGATGTTTCTATGAGGACAAAAACTCCATATAGAAAAAAAAACATTCGTAGGGTATTTCATAAACTTTTGTACGTCGATAGCACAAAAATTATTAAATCTATTAATAAAATTTATCTATTGCTCATGCATTTTTTATATTCCAATAACTTTTTATGATTAGCAATCAATATTTCACCCTTCTACAATAAAATATTAAAAATGCTTATACTTTCTTTGGAAATTATAACTCATTATAATAATATTAGGGTAGTTCTTATTTAGGCATAGATTTTTTTATTATCTACATGTTGACCCTGTAATTATAATCAAAGAGATGAAAGACTTATCTTAAATTGATCTTGTAATAAGACAATTGTGATTGAATATACTGCTTTGGAGGCCATTCATGGCACAGCAGCACAAAGTGTGACTGTAAAACTGATTGGTTGTGGGTTTGATCCCCACTTGAAGAGATGAAATATTTACTTAAATTTATATTTCCATTTTTTTGCTTTGGTGTCGAGGCAAAGCACATCGTTAAGTTCTGCCACTTAACATGCAGTGCCTCCAGAATTCAGCAGAAAGTGGGCAATGGAGTGTCTTACACTAGGTTCCCTCTGCATACCCTACTGTGTGCAGGATACAGCGTGAATTTATTTTTATACTGCTTTGGCCATCCACTGAACTGAGCAAATGGGTGTTTTATAAGATGTGAACTTTTCAAGTACACCCACCAATTTTAATAATTAGCAATTCCTTCCATCCATTATTTAAAACTTGTAAATATCTGGAAGTACATTCACAATTTTTTAATAATGAAAATGAAGGTATTTTAATAAATTTTTGCTTTATTTGTAATTTAGTCAATTGAAGTTGTTTTAAGAAATTTTATTTTTTTTTTAAAATCATTAAGTGGATAATATTTAAAAATTTGGTAGTGTTCACTAAACTTTTAGAAATAAAATAAAAAATATATGCTTACTTTTTATGCTTACACAGATTATAAAAGGGTGTGTCATTGGTATTTAAAATTTATAATTACCCTAATGTATATAGTATCTTATACAGTAATATGAAGAAAAAGTTAATAGAAAACATTACAATGTTAGAGTATCTTATCCATCTACCCAGCTGTATTTTAAGTTTATAGTTTAATAGGAAAAATGTTAGAAAAATGTACAATTATTGTAATTGTAGACTCTATAAGTCACTCAATTTTAACAACAGACACTCTAAAGAATGAGAACACTTATAATTTAATTAATGTATTGAAAACTTATTATAAAACATTTTTTTAATTTATTTATTTAAATTGTAAACAAATAGAAAAAAAATAAAAAACCTAAAGTAATATTCTGCACCATTATAATCTTTTTTTGGTCATTAATTTTTTGGTCTCTACTTTCCAGAACCATTATGTTATAAAGTAAAGCCAAACACTTTAGTATTTCAAATTATAATGAAAATTTTATACACAATCATCAAATACAGACATGTCAATATATATAATTATATATTATACATTTCTTGCTTTTAACTTCACACTGTATCCGGCACGTAGCAGGGCAGGCAGAAGGAACCTGGAAACCTATGTTCACTGACAGTTCTTCCCTTAAAACACTTCCGTCCTCCATTTTCCTCTGAATTTGGGGGCATTCCATGTTGAATCGTGAAACTAAACTCCGTGCTTTGCCTCGTTTCCATAGCAAAAAATTTAAATATTAAAAAAATATATATATTTTCGAGTGGGAATTTATGAAAAATTTATTATTTATAAATAGCCAAGCAACCATTTTAACTCGTAAAATAAACTACGTTTTAAATAATGTTTTTTTCAGTATATATTTTTATTAATCTTATTAATTCATCTTAACACAAGATTGTTTTTGTAACTGTGCATAGTCTTCGCAAACCGGTTCCCATTTAAAAGGCCGTACGCTAAGTAAATCGTCATTCGACTTCGATCGTTTCTAGCTTACGGTACATGTTTTGTGTTCTGTGGCGTACCAAAATGGGTCGTATATTGAGATTTGCGATTCTTTTGTTACTAGCAAACACCATGGTCAATTTTAGGGTGCTTGCCAGGGCCATGTCGACGATTGCGAGGTCGTTCGAGGCGAACGGGGTGGTGCCGGACGTGGTGCCTAAAGCTCCCAATGCTGGAATATCGGTAAGTCGATGTAAATTTTATTTATTATCTGTATTTCTCTTTTTTTTGTGTTGGGTAGAATATAGAGATAGGGAAGATAAATATTTTATAATTAATTAGTTTATTAATAACTAATAACTTATTTCATTAAAGAAAATGGATTTTATACATTGTTAGGACATGATCATTATTTTTAACAGCATATATCTTGATTTGAATTTATTATTTAATATTCATAATATAATTATTTTAAAATCAATCAGCTTCACGCTGTATCCCGCACACAGCAGGGTAGGCAGAGGGAACCTAGTGTTAAGACACTCCGTTCCCCACTTTCTGCCGATTTCTGGAGGCATTGCGTGTTGAGTGGCAGAACTCAACGCCGCGCTTAACCTCGACACCAGAGCGAAGAAATGGAAATATAAATTTAAGTAAATATTTCATCTCCTCGAGTGGGGATCGAACCCACAACCAGTCGGTTTTACAGTCACACTTC